>JAMKQA010047247.1:0-18908 GCA_024699735.1 Posidonia australis | reverse complement strand
TAAAATCATAAAACTTAAATAAAAGCCTAAGTTAAAATTCAAAATCCTAATTTAAAAACTTAAAATCAAAAACCCTAAAATCCATGAAAATCCAAAAAGTAAAATAAAACCAAAAAACCTAAAATAATTAAAACCCTAAATCAAAACCTAAATAAAATACTTAATTAAATCAAGTGAAAATCATTTAAATGAAATACTTAATTAAATCAAGTGAAAACTAATGGAATCTGAATTTAATCTAATCAAATCCAAAATTTAAACAAACCAAATCAAAATTGGAAATTAAATCAAATAACTCCAAAACCAAAAATCAAGAGAAAACCATTTAATCCATTTAAAAACCAAGACAAATCATTTAATTAAATTTAAATCATCAAATAAAACCTTAATCAACTTAAAATATTAAAACACAAATAATTAATCCAAATCCCCAAATCAAATCACAAATAATCAAATTAACCTTAAGTTTAAATCACAAAACAAAAGAAAAAAAGAAGAAGAAAAACAAAAGAAAACAAACCCTAAGCATGTTTCAGCCTAATAAGCCCAATCAAATCTTAAACCAGAAAACTTTATAAACTCAAAAATAATTCCGACGAGCCTTCACCACTGGTGACCCCCGATTTTTCCAGCGACATCTCCGACACCATTTCTGGCAGATCCCATTCTCCGGCGCGTGATCCTTCATCCTCACAATCTTCGGGCCTTCCTCTTCCGTGGGTACCCTCGATCCTATGGTGGGGAGCCCTTGCAAGGGAGATCGACGATGTGGAGGAGCTCTACCAGAGTTCAAAAGGGCCTCGTCGTCGTCAAGCCCTGCCATCGCGAATCCTCTCCCATCCAGCGCGCAAGCCCTCTTCCTCTCGAGACCTAGAGCAATAGTGACTCCTCCTTGACCATTTGAGGCCATCAGATCCCTTTTCGCATCCGGAGTCCCCAACCAGAGCTTCTGCCGTCGACGCTTACAACTGCCGCCATCGATTCCTCACGTCGGAGAAGACAGTCCGCGTCAGGTAACCTCCTTCCTCTTCCCTTTTAATTTGCAGTAGGTCTGTAGAAAGTGCTAGGGTTCCCTCGTTTAGGCCACGACTGGGGGCTTCCCCCTTTCTTTGCCCGTCGTTGCCTTGCCGCCGGTGGTGGGTTCACCCCACTAGCGAGGTTTCGAGCCGCTTGGCCTCCGGCGATGCCCCCCCAGGGGCCTTTCCAACTTTTCCTCTCTTCTCCTCCCCTTCCTCTCCTCTCCTCCAGTCCCTTCTTCTCTCCCCCATCTCTCTAGTCCCCACTCCGCACCAGAGAGCCTTCGCCGTCAATGCTAACCCAACTGCCCCGTCGAGAGGTGTAGGGGATCACTGGGCTTCCTCGCAACACGTTGTCGATCCAGAGATCTCCACCTCGCCTCCACGAAGCCATCTGTGCCGCTCCCTCGCCGTCTGGACCATCGGAGTCCTTCGACGATCCACCGCAACCACCGTCGCCGACGCCAAGATGGGAGGAGCACCTCCGACCTCCCTGAGTCTCATCGACACTCCCCTCTGCCTCACCGTGACTCCCTGGTGCTTCCCCAACCCTTGCCGCGTTGCTCCAACTACCGGGCCACCGCCAGTCGCCTCACCATCGCCTTCCCTGGTGACGACAGAGACCCCCACCGGAGCGTGAGGTGGGGGGAGAGGCTCAGGCCCCCCCAACCTCGCCCCACCTCCCGAGGACTGTCGCCGAGGCCTCTCGGAGCTTCCTCAGTCACCATTCATCTTCCTCCGTCACTGGATCGTCGCTGGTGCATCGTCGGAGGGAGAGTGCCGGTGATCCTCCGGCAATCTTCGAAGGAGTCTGTTTTAGGCTCAGGCCCCTTAGTTTTAGGGTTTTTTTAGGTCCTTAGGATGTTGCATTTTGGTCCTTTTTCTATTTGTTTTAGGCCCTGTTCTTTACATTTTAGCCCCTGGAGTTGTTAAAAATGCCTTTAGTTCTTTGTTTTCTCTGTGAATTTTACACATGCCCCTGTGAATGTTCCTTTTTTAATTCTTAACATATTCATGCATGTTTTTATCACATCTGGATCCCTGAAGCCATGATTTCCTTACATTTAGGTACTGTATTTTATATATTAACCCCTATTATTTCAAATATTCTTCTATTGTTTTATTATCCTTGTGAAAATTGCATATTTCTTCCCTTGTTACTTTTAATTTTTATTTTAGTCTTGTCATACATATTTTATCACATTCAAGTCCCTGTATCCATATTTTATTTACAGTTAAGTCCATAGTATTTGCATTTAAACCCCCAGAAGCATTTTAAAATGAGCATTCCCTGTAAATTGCAATCTAAATCCTTAAGCTTTTTTAAAAAAAAATTACTCTGATCATCTTTAAAATTCAACATTTAACACATTCAGGCCCAAACCTTTTACATTAAACCCCCAGGAAACTAAAAATGAGTTTCTATTTGTGAATTTTGCATTTTAACCTTGAGATTTTGCATAATTACACTGATCTTTATGGAATCCTTTTCTTATCACACTTAAGCCCTTGGAATTTTGCACACAAGTCCCTGACTCTATAATAAACAATTCCTGAGCAAACAATTTGCATATAGGCCTTTAGATTAATTTTAAATCCATCCTTTAGGGTTTTGAAACGATTTCTTGCATATTTTTGTTATTTTTCACTTATTTCATTTCTTTTTCTTATTTAATCATAGATCCCACTTGAAAATCATGTTTTCATTGTGAATTGACCTTTAGTTTCGTGTTTTGACCCATTTAACACTTATGTGTGAATTTTGCACTTTAGACCCTGAGTTTTCAAGAAACTACCAAAGTTCAATTTTCACACCTTTAGTGCCACATTCACATTTGATCCATCATTTGCATGCTGGAATAGAAGTCATGAATGCAGTTTCCATCCAGATTCTCATTCTTTTTGTGAATTTTGCGTTTTAGTCCCCCATGTTTGTCCTTTATTGTGTTTGCATCATTTTGTTGATTTTCCCTCCATGTTTTCTTGCAAGCAACATCCTCTGGACATTTGACACACATTTTGACATAGTTTAGACCATGCATCACTCCCATGCAAGCAGTTATGACATCTGGTTAGGGAAATAACCAAATTGCCCCTTGTGCCTTCAATTCATGGCATACATATTAGCATGATTAGAGCAAAATCTAGGTTTAGCAAACATCCATCTAGCCTTTAGCAAGCAATCTAGACTTGAAAGACAGAGTTTCTCAGGCGTATGAGGGTGCCTAATACCTTCTTCGTGCATAATAGGAATCCTTATCCATCCTCTAGTTAGCAGACATCTAGCCTTCACATCTGCACCTCGGCCATTCATCATTTTGTGGTTTTCCTCGTCTTTCCCTTAAAAGACTAGGTGGCGACTCCTCATTTCTTTTTCTTTTATCTTTCCTTGCGCTTTCGCCATCTTGGCATGGTTGTGATCCCTTCCCTCTGGTGTGACTCCGCACCGGACCCTCAGGTCGGCATGATCACAGAACTGGCGACTCCATTGGGGAGTCAAAGATTTCGGCTTTCAGGATAGTCTTTTTACTTGCTTTGGCTTCATAGGTTGTTTGTTTGCCTCGTTGGTGATTGTTTGTTTCGTTAGCGAGCCTTTTGTACTTTCTTGTACACATTTGCTATATCACTGCACACATGCTATATATCATGCCTTTTGATGTGATGGATGTTTTCCTTTTTACAATCATGATGCCACAACACTTGCATATGCCATGATCATTCCTTTTGTTTGCTTGCTTGCTTGCCTTGCTTGTGTGTTTTCTTCCACTTTTCGCACTTGACATGCCTAAGAGAGTAGAGACGTGTTTGTTTCCCCCTTCTGGTTAAAATAAAACATATAAACTCAGAGAACAATTAATAAGGCAAAACTAGAGACCAAATTAAACTCTCCCCCTTAGTTAATAAAATGCAAGTAAAGACACTAAAGCATATTGCATGATTGAGCATATAGGGCATGCATTCTTCTCCCCTGAGTCTACCTACAGTCCGCAAAGGACAATTCTGGTAATCGATCTTATAGCTTTGGCGTAGGATGTGTTGCTAGTTTGTTCCCCTTTGTCCAAGGTCGTGTCGGTGTTAGTAGAGGGTACAACTCTATGCTACTGCAGGAGACGAGGCCACCAACACACCACTCGTTCACTGCCTGCGCTTTGGCTAGGATTTAGAGTGAGGACCTTTACTTTCTAGCCTGAGTCGGAGACCTATTTACCCATGTGTGATCCCAGAGTAGATGACCTTCTAGGAAGCACATAGTTGGTGAGAGAGAACATGTTAGTTGCATCCATGTGCATGAATGCCATTCACGCCACCATAACGAACTGCATTTTGTTGCTGGTTCTAACCCCAGCCAGTTTTCTTTTTCCACAAGTAGTAGAGTGTGAGTTCTTTAGCCACTGCTCGTGCGTTCCTGCCTTGGCTCCCCTGTTTGCGACGCATCGTTGCTGATCATCTTTTCTTGAGTTATTTCATCACTTTGACGATAGCTCGTCCTAGGATTCATTCCCTTGTTTGCCACTGTAGCCCCGTTCTCACCCGTTCTCGATCAGCTATGGCCCAGTGTACTAGTGAGTCTCTTTCCACCATTGTTGCTCCGGAGGGCGCTTCCTTTTCGGTCCCTCCTACCCTTGTTGTGTCTTCAGCTGTTCCTTTTGTCCCCTTCATGCATCATAGAGGTTCTGTCCCCTACCCTGTAGGACACCCACTAACCATGGCTAGTTTGGAGCCAGGCACTGAGTCTATCTCAGTGACCCCAGCTCGAGTTCCAGATGTATTACTCACGGCCTCACTTTCTCAGGGTTCCTTCTCTTTCAGCACCCAGCCCACTGTGGCAACATCTCTTGCGATCTCCTTGACTCTTGGGCAACCCATTGCTGTCCCACCTTTGACTTCGGGACCTTTGACTATGCCATCCCTCACTGTCCCTGAGGGATCCCTTGCCGCACAGGCAGAATATTTGTTGGCCCTTGCCCAGAAGATCGAGGGCATGCCCTTTGCTATTCAGTCCACTATAAACCCTAACATTCCTGAGGTTCCTCGGCAGCCTGCTCTGGTGTTCCAGGCATCGACACCTCCACCTCAGCCCTCACCCCAACCCCTCACTGCACCCACACTAGGTGTAACACCACAGGTCCAGAAACATCACACCACCTCATAGCATCCCACTCCAGCATCTGGTGGTCAGCCATTTGGGTTTGCTGGAGTATAGCATCCTTAGAGCTTGCAGCCTGGCGCCGTACCGCTGCAACAATTATTACTCCCACACTCCGCACCTACTGCCACAAAGCTCTCCACTTATCCTCCTCTCACACACCATCAGGTCCAGGCACACCCACTCCCACAGTCCCATCCAGCACTCTTGCACGGGTATGCTGACCATCACACCACGACACCAGGTGGCATGATGGTGGACCCAGAGGAGCACTTAGGTGTGACCCACGCAGCATATACGGCCGTTCCCCCTACTATATCACCCTCGTCGACAGCAGCTCCAGATACCCTCCACGCCAGGGTGGGTGACTTGGAGAGAGCACTCCGACAAGTGCGGGGAAGCGATCACCAACCCTACAGATTCCGGGACCTCTGTTACTTCCCAGAGGCGACACTCCCACCGCATTTTCAGATCTCGGACTTCGAGAAGTAGAACGGAAAGGGTTTCCCTATCTCACATCTTCGGGCATATTGCAGAGATCTCGCTCAGCTCCAGGTTGATGAGAGGCTGTTAATCCGCCTCTTCCAGAAAAGTCTCACCGATCCGGCCCTCAAGTGGTTCACATCGCTTGACATGGGCTCGATCAAGACTTGGAACGACCTCTCACAGGCATTCATGGACCAATATGCCTTTAACCTCGACTTGGTCCCAAAGAAGGAGGACCTCGTCGCCACAAAACAGAAGCCCCACGAGCCGTTTGGGGAGTACGTCAGTCGCTGGCGTGCCCCTGCATCACAAGTAAGAGATAGACCCTCCGACGAGGAGTCTATTGAGATCGTTATTCAAGGTGCACAGCCAGATGTTGGGGCTCTGTTGAGCATTCAACCTGTCACCACCTTCTCATCTCTGATTCGGGCAGGTGTGCATGTGGAGAGCTCCCTCCGCAGTGGTAGCTTTCCCACACTTGCCACATTTGCCAAACAAGTCGCATCCCCGGATCACCATGCAAGCAGCAGCACTCGCAACGGCGCTGGCACCAGTTACCCTAAGAGGCGGGATCCTCCTAAACCCGCAGTCGCATACGTAGGGTATCCCGCCATGCCCGTCAATGTGGTGACCCAACTAGGCCCGAATCAGCTAGTATATGCACCCACACCTAGGGCACCGCTCACACCACAAATCACCACCACCGCCCGGCCAGTGTATCCCGTGGCACTGGTCCGGCAAGGACCCCACCCAATGCAGAGAAGGCCTTAACGTGATGCACGACAGTACACTCCACTTGTCGAGCCACTGAGTGCCATCCTCCGTAGGGTAGTGTCACTCCTGGAACTGTTGGAGGTCCACCCCCCGCCAAACCCTCTGCAGGTGTGGTACAACACAAGCCTCCACTATAATTTCCACCGTTGCGCGGGTCATTCGACGGATAATTGCATGGCCCTACGGAGTGCCATTCAAGATTTGATTGACCGCAAGGTCGTCATCATAGACACTCAAGAGGCACACACTGCACCCACACCACCACCTCCACGTGCACAAGCCCCACCAGCCTACCCTAATGTTGTCAACCAACCCATGCCTGCACAAAACAACTCAGCAGGCACTGGGACCTCAGGAGTCCATTTCCTCTCTGCTTTTGGGCCTACGACATCCGTGGTAGACCCCTTTGACTTAATTCATACTGTCGATGAGCCTTTCCCCACTCATCTTTACCGTTTGAGTCGTGCCGGTTCTGAGTTTGTCGTCCACATGATACGGTTGGCCGCTAGGGTGGAGCATACCACCGCACTGCCGACCGCGCACTCTGGGTCACCCATTTGCTTGTTAGCTGAACCCATGCCTAGTTATCTTGCCTAGTCTCCACCCCAGTCTCCTGTCCAATATCCTGTCCAGCCTTCTGTCCAGCCTCTTGTACAACATCCTATCCAGCCCCCTTTCTAGCCAAGCCACCTTTCTGTCAGTTCTTTGTTGGCACCGCTGTAGCTGGCGGCACGTGCTCCCCTTGTCGTCCGCCTAATGAGGGATACTCATCGCGTACCTTACGATTATGCCATAGAAATGTGTGTAGGAGTCACCAAGTTAGGGAGGGTGTATATGCCACCAGCCCTAATAGCTCAGCCTGCCCGTCCAGCATCTTCTCACCCTCGACCAGCTACTCAACCTTCTAGGACGGTCCCTTGCTCTGTCCCCACCTCCTCGACTCAGCAGGAGCAAACCTCTATCGACATCACATCTCAACTAAAGAAGGTCAAGGCTGATATCTCCATTTGGGATCTCATCCATACTTCTGTAGAACATCGAGAGGCCTTCCTCAGGGTCTTTCAGGCTGCTCACGTCTCCCGCACCATAGAACCGTCTGCTCTTGAGAATATGGTGGGCATGATTGCAGAGCCCCATGTCATTTCCTTTTCTAGCGAGGAGTTACCGCCAGCAGGAGTCAATCACAACTAGCATCTATTCATCACGGCGCAGTATCAAAGCTTCCGAATTCCCCTCACCCTGGTCGATAACGGCACAGGCCTTAATGTCTGCCCTTTGTGCACAGCAAATAAGATCAGATTCAAAGCCGAGGACATCATACCAGCTACAAAGGGAATGACGACTTTTGATAACACGCATCACGATGCACTCGGGATGCTGGTTATTCCTCTCACCATAGGGTCTGTAGTCTTTGATGTCGAATTCTATATTGTGGATCTAGAGCCTTCTTTCAATCTTCTGCTTGGGCGCCCTTGGCTGCATAAGCATCAGGTGATCCCCTCGACTCTCCACCGTATGGTTAAGTTCTGCTCGGGCAATGACGTAGTTGTTGTCATGGCGGAAGCTCTTGACAAGGAAAAGGTCGAGTCGGTCTCCGCTGTCTCCCTCCACACCGTCCACTTCGATCCAAAATCGTCCGACGTAATGTTCCGGGTCAACCGTTTCGAGCTTGTCAATTACATTCCGGCTCTCGAACGTGTCGGTTACCTGACTGTTCATGGCAATCCCCTTCGGATGATAGAAAACATTTGTCGCAAATTGGGGTACAAGAAAGGGACACCACTCGGGCGACACGACCAAGGAATCTCCAAGCCCATCCAGGCGAAGGAGAGGCAAGAGTTCGAAGGTCTAGGGTACAAATGACAGCCACACAAGGATGAGCATTCGCACACCAGGAAGTACAACAAGATTGTCATTCCGTCGAACCTCACCAATTTTGTCAGTGCAGGGATACTTGATCCCAATCAGAGTCTAGACACTGCAGAGAGGAGCCAACACCAGAGGGTGCAACCACAGTCTCTGTCCATGGTAGACGCTTTAACGACACCAACCCCGGCCCCAACAAAGAGTCCCACAGTGGTAGTCCTGTAGGCAGTGGCATCGACAGATCCGCCAGCGCAGTTGGTCAGTCTGAGGCATTGTTTACAGCGGTCACAGGTTTAATCAGCAGAGGTCCACAGTTTACAGGAGACAGAGGCAGAACAGAGTGCCGTTCAAGATTCCGATTGCATCCTGGCAGAGAATGAGATGATTAGCAAGGCAGTTCAGGCAAGTGAACAAGTCAGTGACCTAGAGCTTTTGTTCCAAGAGCAGTTGTCAATGTTGGCTGAGGACATAGCAGAGTATCAGAGGCTGCGGAAAGGAAAGTCGAGGGCCTCAGAAACAAAGCTAGTAGTTTCCCATCAACAATCAGACCACTCATCCATCATGGTCCTATCTGATTCACAACCAGAACCCACTAGACCATTAGAGTTAATCTCTTTGGAGCCAGGAGGTGGGTCTAGATGGTATTTGCAGAAGAAGCCTCACCTTGCTAAGGTGAGGGTCAACAAAAAAAAAAGACCTTGAGTTAAGCTCAAGGGGAAAGTCGGGCGGCATCACTCCTACCAGTCAGCAGCAGGACAACCGCCAGTCAATAACACCCTTTGTACATACTACAGAAAACCCAAAAAAAAATAAAAAAATCTAGAAAACCCAAAAAAACAGAAAACTCAAAAAATCCAAAAATTATATCAAGGGCCAAGGAAACAGAGCAACCCGGCCAATCAGCAAAGCCCACTATCAAAGAGCCAGAGGTCACACAGTGCAGATACAAGAACACTAAAGTCAGTGTGACCATCTTGAAGAATCACCAGGGGCAGAAATCAGAGCACATCCTCTCCTTTGATGTCACCGACCCAACTTTCAAAGAGGAAATCATATCAGAGCTCATTGCTTATAGGAAGAGGATGATGACATGGATGAAGACAGAGAAACGCCCAAATTCCAGCCCTATGACAATGATCCAAAGGGTCCAAATATGCATGTCGAGGAAGAAACTAAGCGGGTGAATATCGGCACAACAAAGGATGCCAAGGAGGTACTCATCAGCGCTAAGCTGTCTCCACAGGCTAGGGCAGATTTCATAGCATTTCTGAGGGAATACATAGATGTCTTTGCCTGGAGTTATGATGATATGGTCGGCCTGGACGTCGAAGTGGTGGTACACAAACTACCCTTGAAGCCAAACGAGAGACCCGTCAAGCAAACACTCAGAAGATGGTGGCCTCAATGGATCCTAAAACTCAAAGAGGAAATCATGAAGCAGCACAAGGTGAACTTCCTCATGGTAGTGTTGTACCCAGAATGATTGGCAAATGTGGTCCCAGTGCCAAAGAAAGATGGGAAGGTCTGCATGTGCATCAACTACAGAGGCCTCAACAAGGCGAGTCCCAAAGACGATTTCCCACTTCCTCACATAGATGTCTCAGTGGACAACACAACCGAGCATAAAATGCTATCATTCATGGATGGGTTCTTAGGGTACAACCAGATCAAAATGGCTGAGGAAGACATGGAGAAGACTTCCTTCATCACTCCTTGGGGAGTCTTCTGCTATCGTGTGATGCCATTTGGGCTCAAGAATGCAAGCGCAACTTATCAAAGGGCAATGACTGCACATTTCCATGACCTCATGCATCAAGAAATAGAGGTGTATGTAGACGATATGATTGCCAAGTCCAAGGAGCCTGAGGAGCACCTGGTCTGCCTAAGAAAGCTGTTTGATCGCCTTAAAAAGTACAAACTCCGCCTAAACCCCAACAAATGCATATTCGGGGTATCTTCTGGCAAGCTTCTAGGATATATCATTAGTCAAAGGGGAATCGAGGTCGACCCTAGTAAAGCAAGAGCTATCATCGATATGCCTCTCCCTACATCTGAGAAGGAAGTCCGAAGCTTATTGGGCCGATTACAGTATATCAACTGGTTTATAGCGCAGCTTACTCCCATCTGTGAGACTATCTTCAAACTGTTGAGAAAGAATGCACAAGTCCAATGGAATGAGGAATGTCAAGTTGCATTTGATAAAATCAAGCAGCTCCTTGCAAAACCTCCTGTCCTGGTTCCACCCACACCAGGGTTACCTCTGTTGCTATATCTCTCCGCCACCCAACACTCCATGGGCGCAGTCCTTGGGCAGCACGATGAAATAGGACGTAGGGAGAGAGCCATCTACTATCTGAGCAAGAAGTTCAACGATTGTGAAGCCAGGACAGCCCCATCAATAAGATCTGTCTATCCCTTGTCTGGGCCACCCAACGCTTCAGGCATTATGTGATGGCATATCCAGTCCTTCTCCTATGCCGACATGATCCCATGAAGTACTTGTTCCAAAAGCCAGCATTAGTGGGACGATGCGTGAAATGGCAGTGATGGTGTCTCAGTACGACATTACATTTGTCACACAAAAATCAATGAAGGGACAAGCAGTAGTAGATCACCTAGATGACCTACCATTGTCGGAGTATAAGCCATTACAGACGTAGTTCCCGGATGAAGACATTCTGTTCGTCATGGGAGATGAAGATTCTGATGAGCCAGAAGACTAGTCCCGGTGGCACATATACTTTGACGGAGCAGTCAACAAGAGGGGTAGAGGAATTGGCGCGGTATTGTCAACACCACAAGGACAGATGACCCCATTCTCTAGAAAGCTCACATTTGAATGCACCAACAATGAGGTCGAGTATGAGGCATGCATCATGGGACTACAAATCGCATTGGAGCATAGCGCACGTAAGATACAAGAGCACGGGGATGCCTTGTTAGTCATATCCCAAATCAACGGTGAATGGAAAACCAAGGATCCAAAGCTCGTGCCATACCACGAATATCTCTTGCAGCTCGTCAAGGAGTTCAAAGAAGTGCACTTCTCCTTCATGATTAGAGCCAAAAACTCCTACGCATATGTGCTGGCAACCCTTGCCTCTTGGCTCTCAATACCTAAAGAGCGCACAGTAGATGTATCAGTCACCCAAGTGGAACACCCTGTCCATTGCATGAGCATAGAAGTAGCAGACCTGCCAGCAGAGCTCCCTTGGTATCATGACATCAAAACCTTTCTGGAATCAGGTGATCTTCCCATCGGCACATCACCAGCAGATAAGAAGACCATGGCGCGCCTGGCGTCAAGATACGTGTTAGGCGAGGGACATTTATACAGAAGGTCATATAACCAGATGCTTTTGAGGTGTGTCGACAAGAAAGAGGCTGATGCCTTGATGCTTCAGATCCATGCCAGGACATACGGCCCCCACATGAATGGAATACTGCTAGCCAAGAAGATCATGTTGCAAGGCTACTTTTGGTCAACTATAGAAGCAGATTGTTGTCACTTCGTGCGCAAGTGCCACAACTGTCAGATTCATGGGAACTTCATACATGCTCCCCTTCAGCAACTGCACAACATGTCGTCGCCATGGCTATTCTCTACTTGGGGAATAGACGTCATTGGAGCCATTCATCTGGCCTCATCCAATGGCCACAGCTACATCCTGGTGGCCATAGATTACTTTACCAAATTGGTAGAAGTAGCTTCATACAAAACTATCACTGCTGTAGCCATAGAGAAGTTTATCAAGAACAATATCTTAGCCCGGTACGGGGTACCACACTCTATTATCTCAGACAATGGCAATAACTTCGTAGCTTAGAGATTAGAGGACTATCTGCAGAGCCTCAAGATCAAACATCACAGATCATCCTCGTACCGCCTACAGATGAATGGTGCCATGGAGTCAGCAAATAAGAACTTAATCAAAATCCTAAAGAAGAGCGCGGAGACACATAAGGATTGGCATGAAAAACTCCCATATGCGCTATGGGCCTACAGAACGTCGGTTCGGACCTCTATAGGAGCGACACCTTACTCATTAGTGTATGACATGGAGGTGGTCCTACCAGTCGAAGTGGAGATCCCATCACTCAGAATCTTGAGGGAGGTCGAGCTAGAAGAAGCCAAATGGGTCGAAGACCGATAGATCCAGTTGAATCTGATCGACGAGCGTAGACTACAGGCTATGTACAATGCTCGCTGTTATCAAGCAAGAATGGCCAGGTCGTATCAGAAAAGAGTCCGACCTAGGAGCTTTGTACTTAGCAATCTAGTTTTACGGGCCATACATCTCCCTAATGGTCGAGGCAAATTCCGACCTAATTGGCATAGTCCCTACATCATCAAGCAAGTCTATTCGGGAGGCGCAGCAATCCTTGAAGACATGGATAACATCGAGCTACTTGAGCCAGTCAACACATGCTACCTGAAGAAGTACTACCAATGAGCGGAAGACACGTATCCTCGCCTTGCAAAGTATCCTTTGGCGCATCATACATCATCCACCACTTCATCATGCATGCATATTTCTAAAATAAAGACAATCCAAGTGCATCTAATACATAGCATTTGATCTTTACTTTCTTGCACATCAGTAACTTAAGCATCAGTTCTTGCATGCATCTATGCATAAAAGCATCAACATCACATTCCGATGACGAAAGTCAGAATAACTAGCCTGCTTGGGAAGGGTCTATACCTCTTCAATTGATACTACCTAGATGTTCTAGTGAGCGAGGGAGCCACCACCCAGCCATGATTAGGCGAAATGTCCAAACTCTCATAGGGACTTACACCTCCAGAGGGAGATAAAATGTTAAAAGTAAGCATGAGTGTGAGCCAAAATAGAAAAATAAACATATCCACAAGGGCATAAAAGAAATAAGAAGACAGAAGTCGAAGACATAAGCTAGCCCTAATAGAGAGAGGCAAGTAGGCCAACTCTACCCCCACCTCTTATCTTGGGGAGGAGTCGAAGCAATCATCCCAAAAATCCAAGCGACCAAAGAGACTAGTCACCCCTTTGCATACAATTCCAACATCCCCCTCCAAATCCGGATGTCCATCACCCCCAAGCAAGGGTTAGAGTGAGCCTACAAGCCTAAGAGTGAGAAAAGAAATAAGCCAAAAGCCAAAAAGTAGGTCTAGGTCCCCAAGAGTTTGGCACGGAGCCTAACCTATTGTATCGTCCATCCCGGAGAGCCAGCAACAGCCTAGAAGTCCGGGTAGTATCTTGTGAATCGCGGTCTTCTCCTTTTCTCATAGCGGGCGTCATTAGTATTCCAAATCCTAAGGGATGATACAATATAATACTATCATTCTTGCATACATTATTACTTGTCCGCTTTACAAGGTTTCACTAGGTCCCAAGCCAAGGGCATGTCAGCTGCTTTTCGGCCAATAACCTGGCAGGGGATATTGTACACTAGGGGCATGTCAGCTGCCTTTGTGGTGATAGCCTTCCTCGTCAACCAGGGGCATGTCAGCTGCCCTGTTGGTTAACCCTTCTTGGGACAGTATCTTCATCCAGAATATGTTATCTCCTCAGCTCGAGCGCAGAAACGAGGACAACAATAACCATGAGCCTCTGGGATCAGAGCAAAGACAGAATATTCGTACTCCCTAATCAGCAGGCGAGAGTACAGTCGACAGTCCAGTGCCAAAGTCAAACTACCAAGAAGTCAGTTGGCTACACAATAGTGAACCTAAAGGAATGTCAGAAATCATCCAACAAGTCCATATTGTTCGAGGAAGAAACAATGCCCTCGTGAAGCCCTTATCCAGTCTAGCGCCTCGTATCAGTATAGAGTCAAAGCAACAGTTTATCTAGATCAATCAGCATCATCCTACAATACCAATAGCCTCAAGCAAGCAAGCAAAGCAGTCATGATTCAGGATGCGCCTGTAGACACCCCAATTTTCTGATTTTGCAGGATGGAGATGTGGTGGCTGAGTTCTAACCCTCATTAGGCCCATTTAATTCATGGAAGCCCACTTGGGCCCATGAAAGCCCACATAGGCCCATTAAACCCTAATTAAGCTTACTTGGGCCCACAAGACTTGTTTAGGCCCATTTAGCCTTTCTTAGGCACTTTCAATTCATTAAAGGTTCATTTAGCCCATTTAGCCTGTTTGGACCCATTTAGCCCCAATTGGGTCCATGGGGGCCCACAAGGCCCACATAAGCCCATTAAGCCCAATTGAGTCCACCTTAGCCCCAAAACCCATGAAGGCCCACCATAAATAATTCCTCCCTATATTGTTCACTAATGTTTTTTCTACCAAAAATATACAAATATTACATTTTCCTACTCCCTTCCTCACTGAACCCATTTTTCTCTTCCTAAACACCTCACAATTTCGTCTCAGCTGGTTTTCCTCACTGAGCTCAGCTCTAATCCATCATCCAGTCCAAGCCCCGTTGATTCAGCACAAACCGAAACATCTCCAGTCGTCGGATGGGTCGCCAGAGAGGCCTGGATCGCCATCCATCTTGTCAACGAGCAAGGGACAGCAGGGAGCAGCAGGGGGACAGTGTTTGTTAGTTGGTTAGGCTGTTACGAGTCAGATTTAGGAGGTTAGAGGGTTGTTAGGCATTTCTGTTACACAGTTTGCAGTCTGTTAGAAGTGGGTTGTTGGGTTTCCTCACCTATATAAGGGAGGGTAGAGGTAGAGTTTTGAGGGAACTTTTGGCAAAAGAGAGAGAGAACTCAGAGTGCCAGTGAATTCCAGAGAGAAAGGGAGATTCGCGGGAAGGAGAGGAGGAGAATTCAGACACTCCAGCGAGCTGAGAAGGAGCCTCACATCGTCAGGCCAGGTACGCTCTCCTTAGACCTCTTTTAGTTTCGAATATAGCTTCCTGGAGTCTCCTCTCTCTTTCTGGTTTGTTTCCGAGCAATTCGGAGGTCCCTGGAGCTCGCCGTCGCCGTTTTCTGGCGATGTAGGTGGGGGAACTAGTCCAGGGCACGGCCCTGGCCCCCGAGCTTCCTCTCCTCCTTCTCTTGTCTCCCCGGTGCTCCACGGCCCATCACATCTCTGCTCCACCGCTACCCCGCCACCTCCAATGGCCCTCTTCTTCCCCGGCACCGTCGCTAAAGGGCCCGATGGTGAGAGGGGGTGGGTGGCCCACTCCAGCTGTTGGGCCTCAAATCCGGGCCATTGGATCTTCCTATTTCTCCTCCTTCTTGCCTCCCGTGGAATCTAATCTAAGATCAGACCACGGGAAGGCCTTGATTTGTCCTTCTGATGGTTGCCGACGGTAGAGCTCCGTCGTCGGCGTCGTCGTCGTTTTTAAAAAAAATAAAAACGTTAAAAAACATTTAATTGAATAAAAAACAAAAGTTTATTTTCTTCTTACATTTAGGTCCTTCTGACCTTACTCTTAGGTCCTTTTATTACATTTAGGTCCTTTTATCAATTTTCTTAAATCTTTCGAATAAAGTTTTAACTGAAAATATTACATGTTTCACCCTGAACATTTAAAATATTGTTTTCTGAATTTAAAACTTTAATAGAAGCCCTCTAGAGTTTTTTAAATGCTTTTTGCTTTAGACAAATTACATAGAGGCCCCTGTGCTTTCTCAAATTCTTTCTAGAAGTTCAGTTTTTTCTGTAGAAATTGCATTGAAGCCCTTGTATTCTTTTAAATGTTTCTGAATGCTCATTTTTGCTGGTAAATTTGCATTTAAACCCCTGGACTTTGTAGAAACTTTCCAGAATGTTCATTTCTTCGGTTTATTTGCATTTAAACCCCTGAACTTGTTTTTAAAACTTTTCTGAAGCATGTTTTCTCAGGGTAAATTGCACTTTAACCCTTTGTCTTTACTGAAATTATTCTGAATGCTTTATTCTGCTGGGAAATTTAGAATTTAGCCCCTGTACTTCATTAAATTTACTCTGAATGACTGTTTTCAGGGATAAAATGACCATTTTGCCCTTGAAACTTCCTAGATCTTTTTTGACATTTTTCTTGTATTCTTTTACCCTGATTTTATGCAGAATTGATTTAAATGCATGTTTAGGTGGTAAAATTGCATTTTGACCCCTAGGAAACTTCATTTTAACTAGGGATGCACATTTGACCCCAGAATTCTTCATACTTGCATAGAATGTGTTTTCCTATGTATTTTTGATGATTTGGGCTTCTAAACTTCAGTTTTCCTCTAGATTTGGGCTTTTTGCCCAAAACCCCCTGGGTTTTCATATTTGCATTCACACTTGCATTTTGCATATCTTTTCACATCTTTCCGCACAAGTTTTCTTGTCTTTTCTTCTTGGCTTTGTGTACGCTTTTCCTAGCTCGTTTCTAGCTTTATTTTTTCCCAGTTTCCTGGATTTTCCCCTGGTTTTCGCCTTTAGATTTATTTTGGTTTTCCATCGTTTGAGGTACAGTAAAAGGCTTATAAAAGCTGACATGGTCTCGAAATGAGGATTATTTTCCCCTTTTTGATTTTTTCGGATTTATCGCAATTTTCGCTGTTTTACGAGATGCTTTCCGAGAATTTCTCGATTTTCCTCATCGCCCAAGGGCATACAGTAAAGCGGCATTCTCAATGCCTACATTTGACCCTCGGATTAACTTTTTCCCTTTATTTCACTTCTTTACTTTGATTTGGCATGTTTTTAGTCATGTTCATGCATAAGCATATAGAATAAGCAAGCATACATCCATAGACCATTGATAGTAGGAAACCTAGAAAGATCGAGTTTTCTCAGCACATGGGGGTGCCTAACCCCTTCCCCATGCGTAACTAGAATCCTTACCCTTTCTCTAGCCCGCATTCATTTGTGCATTGTCCATTAGGCACGGAGCACACGCATACATTCTGCATCTTGTTTGCTTCCCAGTTTTTCTTGTGTTTTTTGGTTTTCCTCGTCTTTCCATTAAAAGACTAGGTGGCGACTCCTTTCCTTATCCTTCTTATCTTCCCTTGGTATTTCCAGGTCTAGTCTCTTCCTCTGGATTCACCATTTTCGCCGTGACCGTATTGGATCTCCTTGTGTGTTTCCGCACACTGAGTAGTAGGAGAGCCGCGCAAGGGTTCCACCGGCATGGTCACAACGCCCACAAGCAAGTGTTTTCTGGTAGACCGCTGTTGGCTAAACCAGCCATCCAGGCCTTAGCTTTCTTTGTTCCTTTCTTTTAGCAATATTCCTAGCACTCCGCTACCAGGGGCATGTCAGCTGCCTTTTGGTATTATCCTTCTGCTACCAGGGGCATGTCAATTGCCTTTTGGTATTATCCTCCTGTCACCAGGGGCATGTCAGCTGCCTCTTGGTATTGTACTCTTGATAACCTACCTTTCCAACTATCACCGACTGTCTCTCGGTTGAATAGCTCGTCTATCCTGCCTTTTAAACGGTCACCGACTACTTCTCGGTTGGCCAGTTCATTTATCCTTTCCTCGAGACTCCTCTGATCCGGAGGAGATCTGAGTCGTTAGTTCCTTGTATCCTAGGACCAACCGTTTATCCTTTCTCGAGACTCCTCTGAACCGGAGGAGATCCGAGTCGTTGGTTCCTTATATCCTAGGACCAACCATCTATCCTTTCTCAAGACTCCTCTGATCCGGAGGAGACCTGAGTCGTTGGTTCCTTGTATCCTACGACCAACCGTCTATCCTTTCTCGAGACTTCTCTGATCCAGAGGAGATCCGAGTCGTTGGTTCCTTGTATCCTAGGACCAACCATCTATCCTTCCTTGAGACTTCTCTGATCCTGAGAAGATCTGAGTCATTGGTTCCTTGTATCCTAGGACCAACCATCTATCCTTCCTCAAGACTCCTCTGATCCAGAGGAGATCTGAGTCGTTGGTTACTTGTATCATAGGACCAACCATCTATCCTTTGTCTCACGACTCCTCTAAGTTCGGAGGAGATTCGAGTCGTTGGTTCCTTGTATCCTAGGACCAACCATTTATCCTTCCTCGAGACTCTCCTGATCTGGAGGAGATTCGAGTCGTTGGTTCATTGTATCCTAGGACCAACCATCTATCCTTTTCTCGAGATTCCTCTGATCCCAGTGGAGATCTGAGTCATTGCTTCCATGTATCCTAGGAATAGCCTTTATCCTTTCCTCACGACTCCTCTGATCTGGAGGAGATCCGAGTCGTTGGTTCCTTGTATCCTAGGACCAACCATCTATCCTTTTCTCACTACTCCTCTGATCCGAGGGAAATCCGAGTCGTTGGTTCCTTGTATCCTAGGACCAACTGTAGACACCCCGATTTTGAGGTGACCCGGAGATGAGTATCCTTATGTTGCTTTGGATGTGATCAGTCCTTAAACCAAGCCCCAAACCCATTAGCAAGCCAGAGCCTCAATCAAAGAAATCTGTGAGTTGAGTTGGCGCACCAACCAGGTGCACCTCATAGGCGCACCATCCAGGCGCACATCACTGGCTCACCAAGCAGGCGCACATCACTGGCTCACCAAGCAGGCACCCAACCTTTTCCAGGCTACGGCTGCAGACCTTCCATCTTCCGGGCTGTTACCCTTGCAAACGAATGTGCCAACGAATATTCGAGGCTTTTCGTTTGCAAGTCCCTTCGTTTCTCATGAGTTACCCATCCATAGATCCCTATAAAAGGACCCCCATAGGCAACCATTTGAAG
>JAMKQA010047246.1:0-13982 GCA_024699735.1 Posidonia australis | reverse complement strand
CCTGATTCGGAATACCGAATAACTTCGGTATGCCGAAATTGATATAAGCTTCAAAAAGCTTCTATCTTGGCATGTAAGTCCAAATACATATATAATTGTATATTTTGCTTTCATAAATGCTTTTCATATTTTCTTAAGTGATTATTTAATATTTAATCACATTTCATTTGTTATCATCAAAATGTATTTATAGATTTTTCAACATTGACCTCTTAAAAGGTAAAGTGGTTATTTAATTAGGTTTGTTGCTTATGTATGCGGAGCCTCTCACTTTCTTCGAGTGATCTGGCTAACTCGGTTTGAGAAATTTTGAACCAAGCATCTTGAAGGATAACTTGGAAGTTGGGAGCTATCTAGATTTTAGGTCAACCATAGAATTAAGATCTGTATGACTTGTACGATTAGACTAGGCATCTTTCTCCTCTATTTGAAATCTCCGCATCTATTAGGTTCTTATTTTCTCATCTTTTCTTCCTTTTTATCTTTATTGCATTTTTTATTTTATTTCATTAACATTTAAAAAAAAAAGAGAACCTCACTTGTGCATGCATGTGTGGATTCGTGATTCAATACATTGTCTAATCCGTGTTGAACCCAAAGAATTTAAAATGGTTGATGAAGTACACAATCTACCTCTAGCCTTAGAAGCAAGATGTTACCCAGTAAGAACCGTACAACCATTGTGACACCTGGGCCTGATTATCCATTTTAATTGTAAACCATGTAATTAATTGTAATATTTTACAAATGGTTTATTAATGGATAATCTGTTGTTTCTTGTGAGTGTGAGGGTTTGGTTGGCTTTCTGTGCACTTATTTGTGATTTAGGACCAATGTGGGGTCTAGTTTGGGGATGTACAGTAATCTCGGTTTGCATGCTTGTCTTTTCTTCTTTTTTTCTATCTTTCCTTTTTTTTCCTTTCTCTCTCTCTCTCACGAGCCCTCACGATCCCCGTCCCCTTCTTCTTTTTCACTCGAACCCGTGTCACCAGAGATACCAACCTGTGCCTCCCCGTCTCTTCTGATGTGATGGGTGGTTGGCGCCATGCGGGACGAGGACGAGATAAGAGGAAGGAGGCGGTAGTGGGAGGAAGCTGGGAGAGAAAGAAGGAAAAGAGGAACGGTGCGCGAGCCAGAGAGAGAGGAGGAGAGCTCAGCCGTGGTCCGTCGTTAGGGAGGAACTTCGCTGGAGTGCGGGGAAGTCGCCGGAGTGCCATTTCAGGTACGCGACTCCCTTTCTCCCTCGTTTCCATGGTTTTAGTTCAATATGTTAAATGTATGAAAATAATGATAAATGCATGTAAAATTGTAGGAAAATAGTAGAATTGATGAAAATGTGTTGAATAGCATCAATATGTAGATATCATGCGGTTAGAATGGAAATTGGTAAGGTTATACGAGATTTAGGGATGTAAGCTACAGTAGATGTTAATAAGCTTCAGCCCCTTTGTGATATTCGTATGAATTGCATAGTTAATTGATTGATGAATGGCTTGAGGGGTTTTGAAGTAGACTCAAGGGTCTACACTCTATGATTTATTGGTATTTTATTATGCTTGTTTGAGGGGCCCGCCGGAGGCTCCCAGTTTTGGCAAATGCGAAGGCTGAAACAAGGGAGGTGCTTTGTTGCGGACAATTCGGCATGCCGAACTGGGTTCAGCATATCGAATTCTTGTCAGATTAAGCCAGGATACCTGGTTTCGGTAGGTCGAAATCATCCGGTCGACCGAAACAGGGGGTTCAGTATACCAAAAATGTTCGGTATACCGAACTAGGGATTTTCGGTATATCGAACTTGATTTTTGGTTTGTCGATTTTGCCCTAGCCCATATATATATAAATGTGAACATAAAATGGAAATAAAAGGTTTTAAATGGACAATGAGCTTGTGTTAATGGTGTTTTCCCCATGTAAATGACATGGGGGAATATGGAACCCAAATAAGTATATTTAGGAATGGTTTTGGATTTAAAGCCTTAAAAAAAATGAACAAAAATGATTAAATGTATGGTTTTTGAGTAATTTTGGATATGAGACCCAATTTATGATTTAAAAAGCATAGTTTTTCATGAATTAAGTTGGGACCCCAGAAGAGGGACAGGTGTTGCATGGGAAAAGAATGAAATGAAAATGATTTTGAAAAGGAATACTTAAAGAGCTTTGAAATAAAACACTATTAATGTGTTTAGGAACCACGGGGGTTGGTGTTGACAATGTGGTAGGAGTATGAGACTCCAATGAAACCAATTGTCAGATACGACTGTGGTTGCCGAGCTTGAGATGGTGTAGGCTGAGCCTACGTATATGGGCCTAGGTGTTCCAGTCACCGAGCTCGTGACGGTATAGCCTGGGCCTAGGAATATGAGACCTAGGTGTCTAGGTCACCGACAATGTAGACTGAGCCTGGGTTATTGAACCTAGTTGTTTGAGTCACCGATGGAATGTCAGATAAAGACGTATCTCAGTGCTTATGAAATGAAATTAGATCAGTTGGCCAGGGCGGTGTCATCCCGCACTGGGAATTTCACCGCGGCAGTGCAGAGAGGTAGGGGAAATGGTGTCCTCACCTACTACTTGTATGCATGGTTACCCCTGATCAAGGTAACATCAATAAAGAAAAGTGGAAATAAATAAGAAAGTGTGTGTTTTGTGAAAAAGAAAGAAATATGGTTTAGTTAAGATTAGACTTGTGAATGGTCCTAAAATCCTAGAAATGAATATGAATTGTATTTTAACCAGTTACCAGCCAATGTTTGTGATTTTGGTTTTGAGCCCAAGAGGCATGGTGTTTTAGGCTGGATCTGGTCGAAAATGTGGATTTCAGAATATAAGAAAGGTTTTGAAAAAGTATAAAAGAGAATGAAAAGATGAGTTTTAGGAAAAATATGGTTTTAGAGAAAATTTCCAAATGTTTTCAAAAGGAAAGGAAAGTGAATTTTGAGAAAAAGCATAGTTCTGAGAACAGATTCCCAAGTGATTTCAAAGGAAAAAGGAAATAATGTTTTAAAATTGGATTTTCCAAAGAAAACCAAGTTTTATAAATTAAAAGTTGAATTTTTGGCGCTTTTGTCGGATTTTGTTGTTTGTGTGTTTGGGATGTGTACTGGGTGACTTAGATGTCACTCACGCGTGCTTTGTTTGGTTTTCAGGTGTAAATCGTGTGCAGTCGAGTTTTGGTGCCAGAGTAGCAGCTTCTAATTGTACATCGTTTCCTAGAGGTGAGCCTTAGTTACAGTTATTTAACTTTACTGTAATTAGTATAATTTTGCTTATGATACTGTGATCTTGGTAGCGTGCTTGGGATCAGGGCATTACAACCATCTTACATTTGACTCCTACAGGCTAATGCTAATAATTTTGAACTCAAATTCAATTATATTAGCAGTTACCTAGGTTCACGGGTCTAGAATCTGAAGACGCTTACCGATTCATCAATGGATTTGAAGAGGTATGTAGCATGATGAAGTTGCAATAATTGTTTGATGATACAATCTGTTTAAGATTCATTCCTTTTGCATTAAAAGACAATGTTAAAAAATGACTTTATGGTCTACCCACTAATTCAATCACTATGAGGACCCAATTTTGCACTGTGCTTCTTAAATAGCATTATCCAATTTATAAAACCATCAAAAATAGAAATGAAATCAATTCATCTAAGCAAAAAGTTGGTGAGTTTTTATGGAAATATATGGATAGGTTTAAGGATTTTTTAGCTCAATGTTCGCATCATGGTGAAGAGAAATGGAGACTATGTCAAATCATCTACGAGAGTTTAAACATCTCAACTAGGACCATGCTTGAATCCTTATGTCAAGGAGGATTCATGAAGAAAAATGAGAATGAAGCATGATAATTTCTAGAAGAACTAGCAGAGAAAACAATGCCATGGGAAAGCACAAACGATCAATTAATTGATAAATCCACATTTTCAAAAGGTGGCATCCATTCTATAGAATCTTCCATAGCAATCGATGCCAAGGTCAACACGCTAGCTCATATGCTAGAAGCATTGGAAATGAAAGAGAAAACCCAAGTAAGTAAAATGTCCAACCAGGTTCCCAAGTGTAATGGATGTCACATGATGGGCCATATGATGGAAGAATATCCGTCATTCATGGACCAACATGATTTTTGCCCAAAACAAATTAATGCCACTTTTGCTAGACTTAGGAATGACCCATATGCTCCTACGTACAATCTAGGATGGAGAAACCATCCAAACTTCTCTTGGAATTAGTAACCTCACCAAGGAGGTAATCAATTTTCTTTCTCCCAAGGCCCACCACAACATTCAAATCATTTTAGACCTAAGCAACCGGTCCAACAGAGCCTTCATGTAGGATCACAACACAATCTTCCCCCACTAGGATTCCATGACTTTGAAAGAAGACTGGGTACCCTTGAGAAAGGCATGGAGACCCTTCTCAAGGCCAATTCCTTAACCAATACCAACATAACTATCCACATGCAGGCCATATCATGAATTGAGATGTAATTGAGTTAACTAGTCACGTTGGTAGGAGAAAGAGATAAGGGAACCCTACTTAGTCAATCTATACCCAATCCTAGGGTTCAAAATCCTAATCCACAACAAGTTCATGTGGTTCAAGATGATCAGGTTAACCAGGTGAATGCTGCCATATTATTGAGATCTAGGAAACAAGTTGATAATCACATCGTCATGCCCAATCATGCCATTCAATTTAGAAGAACCCATCTTCTGACTCAATCTCACCTATCCACTCAAGCAAGTTTGAGGAGCTTGAGGATTCTAAAAAGCTCAATAACTACACTAGGCCTTCTTCTGAATCACCTGTTGAGTCTATCCAAAAATCCATTACTCCATTTCCGAATAGACACAGAAATAAAAAGGAATCTGCTCAACTGGAAAAAATTCTAGAAATTTTTACACAAGTAAAGGTGAATGTTCCCCTTCTAGATGTAATCCAACAAGTCCCTACTTATGCAAAATAGCTTGAGTCACTAGAAAAAGACCGATGAAGGTGCCCAAGAATGCTTTCCTAGTAGCCAACGTCAGCTCCATCTTAACAGATCAGCTGCCTAAGAAATATAAGGATCTAGGAAGTCCCACAATGTCATGTGTCATAGGTAACATAAAATTTGATAGAGCCTTTCTTGATTTAGGAGTAGGGATCAATGTATTGCCATATTCAATAAATGAGCAATTAGGATTAGGAGAGATGAAGCCAACAAGAGTGATTGTGCAGTTGACTGATAAATTATTTAGAACACCAAAAGGGATTGTTGAGGATGTTTTGATCAAAGTGAGAGACTTTGTTTATCCTGTGGATTTTGTAATATTAGAGACTCAACCTTTGACTAACCTTAAAGGTTAGATTCCAGTTATTCTAGATCGACCATTCCTGGCTACTTCTGACGCATTGATCAATTGTCAAAATGATTCAATGAGATTGAATCATGGAGATCTAACCATTTCATTGAACATCTTTAGTTTGGAAAAAAAAGTCAAGCCAGGAACCGGATGAAGTATTTGAGATTAACATGATTGAAAATTTCTTCGAGAAGGATGATTTATTAGAGGAAGAAGTTGATTTTGACCCAAGGTATTTCAATCAAGACTTTGAAAAAATATTTGAAGAAGAATTGATGGTTATGAATAAAATTGATAATATAACCCAGGGTAGAATTCAAAAACCCAATATTTGGTACAAATCTCCTTTAGAGTTCATCATGACTAAGCCCAGACCAATTCCCAAGCCATCCATTGGGGAACCACCTACACTGGAACTTAAACCTCTTACAGAAAACCTCAAATATGCTTACCTAGGAGAAAACCAGACCCTTCCTATCATTGTTGTAGCCAACTTGTCTTGACAACAAGAAAAGAATTGTTGACCGTCCTTAGGGAAAATAAGGAAGCTATAGGTTGGACCATGATTGACATCAATGGAATAAGTCCAACAATTGTTCAATATAGGATGCACTTGATTGATGAGGCCCAACCCCCTAGAGACCCACAAAGACGGTTAAACCCAATCATGAAGGAAGTTGTTAAGAAAGACATATTGAAGTGTCTTGACAATGGGATCATTTATCCAATCTCTGATAGTTCCTAGGTGTGTCTTGTCCTCGTAGTTCTAAAGAAATTTGGAATTATTGCAATCCAAAATGTTGATAATGAGGTTGTCCTCATCCATATACAAACTGGTTAACGAGTATGCATTGATTATGGGAAACTTAATGCGACAATTAGGAAAGATCACTTTTCTTTGCCATTCATTGATCAAATGTTAGAACGATTAGCTGCACATAAGTATTACTATTTCATTGATGGTTATTTTGGCTATAACCAAATTCCCATAGTCCTCGAGGACCAAGAGAAGACTACCTTTACTTGTTCGTTTGGGACTTTTACATATCGTCGCATGTTTTCTGGGTTATGCAATACCCTAGCCACTTTTCAAAGATGTATGATGGGCATCTTCTTTGATATGGTGGAAAGAGTTTTGGAAATTTTCATGAATGATTTCTCCATTTTCGATTCCTCATTTTTTGAATGCTTCCATCATCTTGAGTTAGTTTTAGAAAGATGTAGAGAAAAGAACTTGACACTCAATTGGGAAAAAAGGTCTTTTCATGGTTCAACAAGGCATTATTTTGGGCCATGTCATCTCAAAAAGAGGCATAGAGGTGAATCGGGCCAAAGTGGACCTCATTGCCAATCTTCCTTCACCAATGACAGTTAAGGACATTTGGGCTTTCCTAGGACACACAGGATTCTATAGGAGATTTATTAAGGACTTTAGCAAGGTTGCTAAACCTTTAACCAATTTATTGTCCAAGGATGTTCCTTTTGACTTCACCTATGAATGTGTTAAGGCATTTGAGCATCTCAAGAAGGAGTTGACTTCTGCTCTTATCATTCACTCACCTGATTGGACCCAACCTTTTGAGCTTATATGTAATGCATCTAATTATGCAATTGGTGCTATTCTAGGACAAAGAATTGACAATTTGCCACATATGATCTACTATGCAAGTAAGACATTGAATGATGCACAGTTGAACTATTCTACCACTGAGAAAGATTTTTTAGCCGTCATTTTTACCTTAGAGAAGTTTAGATCTTACTTGATAGGAGCCCACATTATCATATACACTAACCATGCAACCCTGAAACACTTAATAGCCATAAAAGATGCCAAAGCTTGATTAATTAGGTAGATCCATCTACTTTAGGAGTTTGATTTTGAGATTAGGAACAAGAAAGGTTGTGAGAATGTAGTAGCTAATCATTTGTCCCTTTTGAATCTTAAACCATCCAAAGACTCTCTAGTCAATGATAGTTTCCCTGATGAGTAGTTATTGGTAATTAATTTTGAACCTTGGTTTGCAGATATAGTCGATTACTTAGTAGCTGATGTCACTCCCATAGACTGGTCCAAATAGGATAAGCATAAATTCATGTCCCAAGTAAAATTCTTTTACTGGGATGATCTATATCTCTTTAAGTATTGTTTTGATCAAATTGTTAAAAGATACATACCAGACCACGTGGATAGGAGTGTGCTATCTTTTTGCCATGATCAGGCTTGTGGAGGTCATTTTGGGCCCAATAAGACTACTGCCAAAGTGCTTCAGTGTGGATTCTATTGGCCTACTATGTTTAAAGATGCATTTGAGTTTTGCAAGAGTTGTGATAGGTGTGAGCTATTAGAAAAGATTTCACGAAGAAACATGATGGTTTACACTTAATTTTGGAAGTGGAAATTTTGATGTTTGAGGGATTGATTTCATGGATCCATTTCCCAAGTTTCATGGATATCTGTATATCTTTTTGGCAGTGGACTATGTGTCTAATGAATTGAAGCTATATCAACCAAATCCAATGACAACAAGGATGTCACGAAATTTCTCAAGTCTAACATTGTCACGTCCCACATTTTCCACAATAATTTAAAACAAATTAAATTACGGGAAAATTAAAGCCAAATAGTAAATATCTAATTTTGTCTCAAAAGTAAAGCTGATAGAATGGAATCTTTCAAATCCAAAAGTAGAGACAAAATCTAAAAAATAGCATCATCTGGATTATCCTTAAACTCATGTATACCTTATCTTGCACTTACACTTTAGTCCTTGACTATAGATAATAAAGGAAGACCTGAAATACCTGAGCATTAAAAAAAAGAGTTGAAAGTAACTGGGTGTAACAACTGTGTCTGGGTTTGTCCATTTAATATAAACCATGTAATTTCTTGTAATTATTTGTGTATGGTTTATTAATGGTAAATCCAGTTTGTGTTTGTTGGCTATGGGCTCCCTCTGTGTTTGTGCCTTAGTTTCTCCCCTATGGTGTGTTTTCTTTGGCCAGTGGGTCGGTTCTACTTTGGGACCCGTGCTTGTGGTGGACCCACTTGGGCTTGGGCTTTGACTTGGTCAAGAGCCCGCGGTGCTGTGCCGTGCTATTACCCGTCTTCTCCACGCCCGTGACTGACCTCCCGATCTCGTGAGCCTAGTGGGGGAGGACTGCTCGTTCCGTCCCCTCCGTCCAGAGCTACGCATAGCTGGTGGACGTCGGCGAGATTCCAGGATGGCAGGCGTCGGAGGCGTTAAGAGGAGGTGTGCGGCATGGGGGAGAAGCAGAGAAGCAGAGAGAGGGCGAGAGGGAGTGTGGCTACTGCGGAAGAGTCGCGCGCCAGAGGAGCTCGCACGAGCGTGGGAGACTGGGCTGGTGCCGTGCACCGCCAGTGTGAGGGTACGCGAGGCTCGTCGGAGCCAGGTACGCGTTTTCCTACTGTTTTCCCTGTTGTTTCCTTCCGCAGTTGAGACATGTTGGGTTGAGGGAAAAATCATGAAAAAGATGTATAAATCATGCAAAAAGTGGGGAAATGTTGGGAATGGGATGAATGATATGAGCATGTTGATATCATGTTGATTTGTGGCGTCTTCGCATGATTTTCGTGAGTGTTCTTGAAGCATGCTAAAGTAACAGTGTTTGGGCCTGATGGCTTTGTGAATTTTGTTAGAACAGCATGCTTAATGGATTCATGTTTAGATTGAGGGGTTTTGGAGTAAACTTGGAGGTCTACACCCCATGTTTATTTGGTAATTTTAGTGGCATGTATGGAGGGTCCGATCCTTACTCCCACTTGGGGGAGAAAAGGAGGACGGTGGCCTGGGGGGTTTTCTGCAACAGCAGAAAACGGTATGCCGAATTAGTTTCGGCATACCGTTTTGCTCCCAGGCGGTACCCCGCGTTTTTGGCCTCGGATGACTGGAGGAAATCGGTCGACCGTTTCCCCTGAGCCTGATAAATCTGATAGGGATTCGGTATACCGAAGAATTTCGGTATACCGAATCAGGAGATTTTGGTATACCGAAGTTCCCTTCGATATGCCGAATCAGGGGATTTCGGCATACCGAAGTGGAAAAACGGTATGCCGATTTTGAGCCCTGAACTACATTGATAAATGCATTAAAAATGATGATTAAATCTGGATAAATACATGGTAAATGTATGGAATGCATGGAATAACATGTAAGATGATGCATGCTAGTATGTTGTTTTTAGTGATGTTTTCCATGAGACTTTGAAGCATGGCTTCTGTGTATGGAAATGGACCCATGTGAGGGGTGACTTCATGGTGTAAAGACCATGAAAGAATGAGTGGGCTTAAGGACCACAGGTAATGATTTGATGCTTAATGCATGTGATTTGCAAAGAGTTTTATAAATGGAAAATGGTTTTGTGAATTGTTTTGAAAAGTCAATTGCATATGATTTTAAAGAGATTAAAGGATTTAGTAGGAATCACAAGGGAACCAGGACTTGCCGACGAGGTAGTGAGGCCTCAAGAAAGGTCGGAGATGTGTCCTTGGTAAGTGTGGTTGCCGAGTTTGCGGTCTGGGGTAGGAGCCTCGAGACTGTGGTGGTACTGTAGGCCCTGGGGTATGAGAGACCCAGACTACCCTCAATGCCGGCGCTGTACGGGGTTGGGGTTAGAGTCCCCAGTTGCTCAGGCACTAGGGCGTCCCTAGGACGTACTCTATGCTTGTACCAGTGAGGGTACATTTTGAGGCTACGGTCGGGGCGGTTGAACTCCAGTACGGGGTGGTTCACCACGGCACTGCAGTGTGGTGTGGTGACATGGAATCCTCACCAGCTTCTTGAGGCTAGGTCGATCGCCTGTGGCTAGGGTGATGCGACCAGTTATGGAATGGAAAAGTGTGGATTTGTGTGTGTGGACTAGTTCCTAGCTCGGTTTGTGGCAAAGTGTGCCTATGGTTTTTAAACGATGTTTTAGGCTAGGAAACTAGATGAAATGATTTGTTTCTCCAGTGTTGAGAATAAAGGTTTATGAAAGAGCATGAGGTTTTGAAAGAAAAGAAAAGAAAGTTTGAAATGCCATTGTTTTTCCATGTTTTCTGATTAAACATGTGGTTTTGGAAATGGTTTGTCGTTAGTAATGGTTTTCTTTGGCTTTTAAAGCTGTTTTTGGAGCGCGTGCTGGGTGACATTCCTGTCACTCACACGTGTGTTTTCTTGTCCCCTTGTTTCAGGTGCTAAGGTGTAGGAGCAGTCCTAGTCTGGTGCATCTTTTCGAGCCACGTTTGTCGCACACAGGTCTGGGTGATTAGCTTTAATTATTTTATTTCAGCTATTTAATTTCTTTAGCTGTACTTGGGTAGTTCTTGTACTGTTGTGTAGCACTGGGGTGTTACATTGGGTAACCATGCCGTAGAAAGTATTAGATATTCACGTAAAAAGGTGATTGGAGGACAAAAGCATGACAAAAAAGAAGAAAAAAATCTTGTCTTTGTGGCCTTGGTTACTTGAGTAATTAAGTCCTTAGGAGTGTCTCAACATTGGTGTCTTAAAGACGTCTGGTTTGGGAATTATTGACCTAAAGCTCGCTATATAGGTAGCCAAAAAAAGCCTAAGAAAGCAAGAATAAAGTTTTATGAATGATTTAAATGAAATGTGAAAGTGCTAAGGTTGGACTTGGAAATCCTAGTTAAGTACTATTTTCACAAACACAAGGTACATGTGAGTCAAATTTAAAGAAGAATGGTGTGAAAGATAGGATATAGTTTCCATGACACAGGGAGAAGAGAGAGATCTTGACTTGAGGGGGGAGTTGGAGAGTAAAGGCTTAAGGTATCTTAGAAGTTTCCTAACTGGTTAAAAGATTATGGATAATGACAATAGTAATAATATTTTTCTTTCCATTTCTTATCCCCTTTCTTTTAGGATTTTGTGGGTAGATCTACTACAAATCCTCATGAGACACCACTAGCCCACTAGCATGACCAAGGGATTTAAAGACTTGTTGCGCATGCTAAGTGCAATTGCGATTTCTGTGAAAGTGAGTTAGAATTTTGTTATTTTTCTTAAGATTAGGTTTGGTTTAAGTTTTGCTCGAGGACTAGCAAAAGATAAATATGGGGGTATTGATGAGTACATTATTGTTACATATTTCATGTCCCATATTTATCTATTTTGTAGATAACTAATGCTTTTCAAAGGTGTTTTATGCAATGTATACAAAAACTTAGGTTTGGAATAAATAGAGGGGAAATGCGCAAAATAGGATTATTTCTAGAAGAATAAATTGAGATCTCTAAAAGATTTACGAGGATTACAAAATAAAATATCTAAAGAATATTTCCAGATGCATGATCGAATCATCAAGATATGATGGATAACTAAAATAGAATCAAAATTTTGAAAAGATCAACACTAATGCTCCAAGATTTTGAAATATTCCTCTTCCTTATTTGTTTCTAAATCTAAGAAATTGTAAATACGATCAGCTTTGTTTTCGACGTAGAGTATGAACCTGTAGGTCTATAAAAAGACCAATATTGTATTATAAAGGGAAAGAGTTTTGGAGAGGAGGTTTTGGTACAATTGAGTTGCTGCTTTTTCACCTCCTTTATGTGCTAATTTTAGGACCCCTTCTTGTGTAACTTCCCGGTTATATCAATAAAGATTTAGTTTTTCTTTTAATCATGTTTGATACATCTTCTTCCTATTCTTTTGTAACACCTGTAAAATTCATTTTGTAATTATTTATATTTTATGAATTTTATTCCTGGACGGGTGTTACTGTTCTAAGGCCCGATGAGCAGTTTTGTGCTTTTGGGCTTAGGCCTCGTGGGCTGGCTTCCATTTGCGTGTCCCTGTGCGTGGTTGGCACTGTGCATTGTGACACTGTGCGTGTGGGGCTCGGGTGTGGGGCCCGGGTGTGGGTCCGTGTGGGGCCCAGGTGTGGGGTCCCCGTGGAGCCCGCATTTGTGGGATGTTGGTTGTGACCGGTGGTTGGGCGGAGTGGTTGGTTGCCCGTGCGGTGTGCTGGTGGTTGAGACGCGCAGGTGGGCACGTTCTCAGCTACTGCGGGCGTAGGCTTTATAAGCCGCACCGCTCTCCTCCATCGCCATCATCGTCTCCTCCTTCCTTCTTCTTCCTTTCCCTTCCTCCTCGACGGCGCGTCCCTCCTCTTCCCCTACTCTCTTTCTCTTCCTCCCCACTCTTCCTTCTCCTTCCTTCTCCTTTTCCCTCCTCCTTTCCACTCGTCTCCCCTGTTTCTCTTGTTCTTCCATCGCGTGTGCGCTAATGGAGAGAGAGAGAGATCAAGGGAGCGAAGCTGTAACATCTGGGCCTGATTATCCATTTTGATATAAACCATGTAATTATTTGTATATTGTGTTTAATGATTTATTAATGGGTAATCTGTTGTTTCTTGGCTGTGTGTGGTTGTGGTTGGCTTTTTGTGCATCTGCCTGTGATTTGGGATCCATGTGGAGTTCGGTTTGAAGATGCACAGTCGCCTCGGTTTGCGTGCCCGTTCTTTTCTCTTTTCTTTCCTTCTCTCACTCACGAGCTCACCACACATCCGTCTTCTTCTCCATCACCCTCTACCAGCCCGTGCCACCACCACCCAACGACCCGTGCCTCATTGTCATCTCCGACACGATGGGTGGCTGGCGTGATGCGGGAGGAGGCGAGTGGCCGGAGATGAGCTGTGACGCGAGAAGAAAGGGGGAGAGGAAGGGCAACGCGCGCAACCGTGGAAGGGGTGGTGGCTGTCCGTGTGATCCGCCGGCAGGAGAGCCTCGTCGGAGCTCTTGGAGGCTTGCCGGAGTGTGGTAAGGGTCGCCGGTAGCTTGAGTAATGTACGCGACCTTCTCCTCCTTCCGTTCTGTTTCTGTGTTAACAGTAGGTTTCAATGCATGAAATTGGTGTTAAATGCATGAAAAATCGTAGAAAATCATAATTTGATGGGGAATGAGTTGAATGTTATGTTTGCATAAGGATCATGCTAGATTATGTGGATTTTGGGAGTTTTGTGGAGATTTTGCCTTAAATGCTTTAAGGGTTATTTTCTGAGCATGATTCCTTTGCGAATTTTTATCTCCCTGTGTAGTTGATGAAATCTTGATTAGTTTGAGGGGTTTTGAAGTAGACTTGAGGGTCTACACTCCTTGTTTTTATGAGAATTTATGGTTTTTGTTTGGGGGGTCCGATCCTTACTCCCACTTGGGGGAGAAAAGGAGGACAGTGGCTTGGGGGTTTTCTGCAACAGTAGAAAACGGTATGCCGTTTTGGTTCGGCATACCGTTTTGCTCTTAGCGGTTGATCTGTGTTTTTGGCCTTGGACGATTGATGGATTTCAGCCAACCGTTTCTCCCCTGTCTGAGAAATCTGACAGAGATTCGGCATACCGAAGAAATTCGGTATACCGAATTTCTTCGGTATGCCGAATCAGGGAAAAACGGTTTTTGCCCTGTTTTGTTAAATCCTTTAATGAGATTTTTTAATGATGTTAAGTGGTTGATTTGGTATGATGGGTTTATGTGATTGGTGTTTTGCCCCGTGTAATGACATGGAGGCATGTGGAACCCCAAACAATGGATTTGGGTGTGGTTTTTGGGTTTTGACCCTATAGATGATTTAAAAGATGGTTTTGTGTGGTTTTTGGGCTTGAGACCCAA
>JAMKQA010047245.1:0-17928 GCA_024699735.1 Posidonia australis | reverse complement strand
AAAATTATTTGGACCAGTCTAAATATCACATGTTAATGATATTTTACATAATAAACTAAAAAATATTCCAATTAAATCTTTTTTATCTTTTTTAAATGTTTTATAAATTATATTTCTTGTTGTATTTCTAGAAAAACTTTTAAACTATGGATTTAAATATTTTTACATACATGATTCAAAATTTTTATTTTCAGAAAAAGAAAATGATTGTTCGTCTTGTAATATAAATTTAGTTACTCCTTCCTTAACTTTTTCTATATTATATTTCCAATTAATTATACCACTAGATCCTACTTGTAATTTCGATTGTTTTAAATCTGTGTTATCATCTTTATTATGTTTAGGTATACATTTTTGTAAATGTCTAGACATATGACCTACACCCCTCCCCGAGGACATGTGTATGTGGTATTACAATAATTACAATAACACCTACTTTGATCTAAAGGTCTAATGTAACATGCTCTCAAATCCAAGAACTTTGTTTCCTAGGTTTTTTAGTGACTCTAGACTGTGAAGTATATGTTGAGGTAGACTGAGGCTGATCTGACTCCATACTAGGGATATAGTCATGGCTACCAACATTACCAATATTTTCCATTTTAATATAAAAAATGAATATAAAATAATAAAACCCTTAACCCACAAAAACCCAAAAATGAAGAGATTAGAAATAAAGAATTTGGAGGGATTAGAAGTAGATAAATTTTGATGTTGTTGGCTCAACTGGTGTCGCGTGGAGATTGAAGAATAGAAGACGAGACGGAATCCAAAATCAAACAACGAAATCTTCACTTGAAAATCCTCACTTGAAAGTTGAAAGAAAATTGTAGACTTGTAGTTGAGAAGAGAAGAGAAGATTGACTTGTAAAGAAAAATGAATGGAGTAGGGAGTATTTATAAGATAAATGAAGTGAATTTTAAGATTTTAAAAAAACATAAGAAATATGCAACGACTATATTATTTAGCCGTTGCCAACGACTATATTATTTAGCCGTTGTAGAATGGTGCCTGCCTGGTGCGCCCTTTTTTTTTCTTTTCTTTTTTAAAAATTTTTGCAGGCAGGCCGGTCCAGCCTGACCTGGTCCGGTCCAGACTGTTTTCACGGGCCAAATTTGACCTAATAAACAGGCCTTGGCGGACCTAACCATTGGACTCGACATGACCCATGGCACACGACAGGCTTGGCCCGGCCCGGCCCAGGGAAATTTTTTTGGACTCGGGCTGAGCCGAGCGACCCAGGGCTGACCTGGTCCGATTTCCACCTCTACCTACACGACATCAAAACAACACAACATGGCATGTTTGTGAATGAAGTTACTTTTTTTTTACTGTGTTTCCACTAACACAATACTAAACTCTGATAATCCGCCAACACATGTCTATTTTTCAACTTGCCGAAGTTCGATATAAAACCTACATTTAAAACAACGTCAGCCACCAGAAGAACCCTATTACGGAACCCACCTCTATAATCAAAGTAAAAGTGCAGAGAGCATCACTTCTGTAGAAATTAATAACCAACTGATTCGGTATCGAAATACACACCTGCGCAATGATGGCAGCAAAGGACATGCCAAGGGGGAGAGCAAGCTCCCGCACATCAACGCCATCTCCCCCGCCACTACCCCTGCCGCCAGGAAACACAGGTCCCTTAATCGTTCTCCTCCTCAAATGCACTCCCCTGCGTAGCCTCCGAGAAGAAGAAGAAGACGAAACAGATGAAGAAGAAGAACAAGAAGAAGAAGAAGCATAGGCACCCTTATCCCGCTTATAGATCTTCAAGTTCGCGCCTTTGCCCCTCCCAGCCACTCCTGCAGCCACCAAACCCTTCCCTCTCCACTCAAGCGATTCGAAACCGCCGATTTCCTCGTTCTTCCTGCCATGATTTGGGGCCGAGGCGGAGGAGACCTCTTCCTCCACTTCTTCGACGCGTTGCAACTGCGGTCGAATGGTGGTTTTGGTCGAGCAGGGGCGTAGGACGAAGCGTGGAGAAGCAGCAACAGCAGAAGAAGAAGATGCAGAGGAGCCGGCCATGGGCGGCGAGGGAGCGGTAACCGGGGTGGAAGGAGGGCTGGTTCGGATTTAAAAGGCAACAAATTGGATTTCTAGAAGTGTGTCTTCTAGGAATGGTGGGTTTTAGTGGGAAAGGTCGTTGATGTTTTTTTTTTGGCAATAATAAGTATAATTAGATAATTATCTTAAGGAAAAAAATTCTAAGAAAACCGTGGATCCAGAGTGTACAAAATAAAACATAGAAAGAGTAAGACAATGTTCATGTCATTAGTACAGACCAACCAGCAGAGTTGACAATAAAGTTCAATTAACATAGAAAGTTATTAACACTACTGTCCCATGTCTTCAGTAGCAACAGTTTGATGTAAGATGGAATCAGTAGAGGGTGGAGGAGCATCTGAAGAAGCTGTGTAATACTTAGTCCAAGCAGCTTTCATAGAGGTTAATGAATTTCTCAGATCCTCCTTCTCAAACCCTGGTAAAAGAGAATCTAACCATTGTCTCATTAGTCCAATGATATCGGAAATAATAATAATATAAGAAGGTTTAAAAGAACCACGAAAAATTCTAAAGGTCGTTGATGTTAGTCTTGTCTTTAATAATTGGATTTCTTTGCCTTTTTACCTAGTTAAAGTTTTTTTATTTGAAATCAATAATATCATTAAATTTAAGAAGTTACTTGGTTGAAAGCTACTACCAAGTGATCCAATACGTTCAAAATTATACAAACTAAAGGCAAAAGTTCTAAGATCAAATGGCCAAACCTTAGTCCAAAATAATACAAATCAAATAAAGTATTCTATGAATTAAAAGTCTACTATTAAAATCTAATTTTCATTTTCAACTCCTTATTAGAAAGGATCAAATGTAAAGTCATTGATCTCAAGAGATTGTAGAGCAACCATTGGGAGACTGATGGAGGTTGGAACAGATAGTCCAATAGAGAAAGTGTTAGACTGAGCTACTTGATGAGCACATTCTTAGTCCCATCCATGTTACATATTAGACATAACTTAAGAGAATTCCTCACGACTTTGACTTGTACAAGAGTGTTTTCCTCAAAATTTGATTAACGAAATGTTACCAAAGATTATATGGAACAAGTTTAAATTTATTTCTAAAGATTCTATTATTTCTATCCAAAGACTCCAAAACACTACTAGAATTATAAGATTCCAGACAAGAACATTGATTGAATATTTTGCAATCTTCCTTAAAGAATATATTTCCCACAAATTGGTAGTGTAAAAGATAGAGACATTAGTCAAACAGAAAGCCCACACTTTAATAGCTATTGGACACTTTAAGAAAATATGTGAGGTAGATTCACAACTACAGTCATAGGAAAAGTTTAATTTTCAATAGAAACTTGTTATTCCAGATTTTATGTTTAGAGGAATATTTAAGTCCACTATCATTTATAGAATCATAGAAATTCTTAACAGAGTATGATTTATTAGTAGTAGGGGTCCAAATAAGGTCATCACCCTCCTCATTGAGCTGCAAACTACTAATAATCTTAATAAACCTATCCAGTTGATATTGCAAAGAATCAAAGTCAACAATAGCATCGATTGGGTGCATAAATAGACCTAAAAATCACTATGAAATTTACTCCACAGCTTTTTGATCGTAGTGTTTTTCAGGTTAGATAACTGATATAACTCTAAGAGACTATTTTTAAGATACCCAACTCCATACCAAGTATTTTCCCAGAAAATAGTGTTTTCACCGCTATTTATGGTAAATTTAGAATAGATATTCAAAAAAGGTAAACTTTTCTTGAGTTCCATCCACAATGGAGAACCATTAGAATACACATTTAGTAAAGCACCAGAAATATTGAGAGAATAGTAACGTGATTTCACTAACTCAATCCATTTGATCTTAGAATTACCCACAAAAAGTTGCCATAGAAATCTACATTTAAGAGTTACATTAAAATTTCTAATATTGATAATACTCCATCCTCCTTGATTTTTGAAACAACAGATTTTCTACCAGTTAACTAAGTGATAGCCTTTATTAGAAAGATTAGATGAACACCATAGAAATCTACGCCTGAGGCGATCAATCTCTGATTCCACTCGAGCAGGAAGGTGGAGAACCGAAAGAAAGTATGTTAGCATAGCAGATAATACTGAATTCATAAGGGTTAACCTACCACCAAGAAAGGAATTTTCTTTCCCAAGTTGCAAGTTGGTAGTTAGTTTATCTAACACAAGGACCCAGTCACTAAAGGAGGCTTTACGATAATACAATGGTAGTCCTAAATATTTGATAGGTAGAAATTCAGGCTTACAACCCAGAATACTACAAAATCTATCAATGTTATCTTAAGAAACTCCAATACCAAGAAAGGAAGACTTGCCAAAATTAATCTTAAGACCAGAGCATGCTTGGAAGTATGCCAAAATCCTTTTAACATTAATAATGCAGTCTCCCATAGGTGGTAAGAACAAAATAGCATCATCTGCATATTGAATATTGATTACTTTATATCCTCCTCTAGGAAACTGGATACCAGATATTAAGTTATTTTGAGATTCTAAATCAAGCATTATGATCAGAACATATGTCACCACAATTAAGAGTAAAGGGAATAAGAGATATCCTTGTCTCAATCCATTAGATGTTTCAAAATACCCTTTTGTTGTTCCATTTACCAGAATGGAGTATCTGACTGAGGTAATACATATTTTGATCCATGAAACTCAAATTTTCCCATAGCCAAGACCACTGAGAGACTTAACTAAGAAGTTCTAATTGACATTATCAAAAGTTTTTTCAAAATCTAGTTTTAAAACCAAACTAGGAGAATTAGAATAATGCATGAAGTACAAAATCTCCTAAGCCACCAAAAAACAATCAAATATATTTCTATCAGGAAGAAATGCACATTTGCTGTGATCAATGAAAGAGTTTAAAATATGACAGAATCTCTTGGCTAAACTTTTAGATATTATCTTGAAAGTGTTATTCAGTAAACTTATGGGTCAATTCCTACACACATTGAGCTTCTACTTTTTTGGAATCAAGGTGGTAAATGTTTGATTAATACCTTTTAATTCATTAACATCAGAAGCACTCTCGAAATAACTAAAAAGATTTAGCAAATCCAACTTGATGGTCTCCCAAAATTATTGAAAAAAAGGTATTGGGAAGCCATCAGGCCTCAAAGATTTATCTCCACTGAGACTAAAAACACTAGTTCTAATTTCCTCCTTTGAAAAATGGACCTCCAGAGACTCTAGGCACTGAATTTTATAAGTGAACAAGAGACCTCAATTGAAGTCACCATGAAAGTCACCTTTACTATTAAAATGGTTAAAAAAGTGTTTTCCAAAGACGTTGCCAATTAAAATGGTAGAGTGGGTTCTTTCACACCTCCATTTATTAAAATAAAACGGTTAAGCATTCCCATTGTCAAAATTCATGATGACACGTGTGGCTAGGGTTGTTAATTGAATCAAGCTAATTAGGATTTGGCTCAAGTTTGGTTCCATAATAGTTCAAACAAGTTAGACCAATAATTAAAGAACTGAACTTACCTAAATTCTTAGCTCAATATCTTAAAAATTCAAAATTGAACTATATGTATTTTCTTATGACATTTATATTTGTGTATTAATATATTATTTAGATGTCATCTATTGGTTTTTTGTATTCAACTTTGTGAAATGTGTGATCAATTACACATCATGTAAATATTTTGTTTTTTTTAATAAATTATATAAAAAAATTACCAGCAAAAAATATAACTTGTCGTCCCATATGTAAATGTAAACTAACAAAAGCAAAATGTCAAAATGAGCTGAACTTCACTGTTGGACATAAACCCTTGTCAAGTGTAAGTTTGGGCTCGATTTCATGCTCGACTCCTTCAGTGATCTGCAAAACAAAGTGAGCTTGAACCTGGTCCACCGTCAACTCCTTCAGTGATTTGCAAAACGATTATGTCCCGGTTTGAGAATATCGTACAAGCCCACTACACCTAATAACAACAACGCGCAATAGATCGAGCTCCTTCACTGCAACACGATTTTGATGTTTAGACTTTGTTGTTGTTTTTTGAGAAAATTACACTTCCACTTATCACCGTGGTGATAATTACCTTAAAAAGGTGAATTAAAGTGTACTTTTCTTTGTCAAGTGATAATTATTCTTCTCATCTGACGGGGCTGGAAATAGATTTTCTTGTCAAAGCGACCATAAGATCATTGATAACAGATGAGACTTTCGGGTAGAGGACAATTTCAACTTTGAAAATAAACGAATATAGACTCATCTTCAGTTTCGAACGAAATCTCCAAAACAAAGGAACAATAAATGTCAGATATCTTGATAGGGGACCTTTTCTTGTATTCAAACTTAATACCACACAACACTTGATCCTATGGGGCCAGCCTAACAGGATCACGTGGATATAGTGATGTCTTCCGTATGTTGTTCAGGGCGCAAAATAGCATAACCACACGCTCCAAACCAACACCAAATCCACCGTGTGGTGGAGCACCATACCTGTAATTTAACCAAAAACATAAATCAGCCTTAGATTATTAATTTCTAGAAGATAAATTCCCAACTAAAGAAACCACTTTACAAAAACTAAGCCTATTTTTAATGCAAAGTCTGATATTGATGGTACTCAAGAAAAAGCATGTGTGATGGATGGCCTAAGTGTTAAGAGAATGCTCCAGAACTTTAAATGTTAGATCAGCGTACAGAAAATACATAAACAAAAAATTTTAATTAGATTTTCACAGAAGAAGGTCATTTGTTAATAATGGTTCACATAGATGTGCTGTTTTGATGAAATATCACATCTACTCCTTGAATCTATGGATAAATTATCTCAGTAACACAAGGGTGTCATTACAGTATAAAATTTCTAAAAGGTCTGTAGTTTATAATGAGAAGACAAAATGTGTACCTGAATGCATCAATGTATGTTGCTATTGTTTTGACATCAATTCCAAGGGACTCTGCCCTAGCAGTCAAGAATTCAGGAACATGTACCCTCTGAGCTCCGGAAATTATTTCCTCACCTAAGAGTAGAAATAACAGACTAGTTAAGTAGATCTTGCTTAAAAGAAATATCTAAGAATAAATTTTACAAAGAACAGTTATGTGTAGAAAGCAATGCACACCTTTGAAAACAAGATATATGTAAGAAAGATTGCTTAAGCCTTTCAGGTTTTTTTCAGTGAACTATAGTTTTTTAGGTCTGGAAGACTACATATTCATAGTTTAGTTGTCCTACATGAGTTGGCATATCTATCTACTGCCCTCACAAGAAGCCAGTTTTATTTCAATACAAACATAAGAAGGGATTCTGCTGAAGGATTAAAAGGTGCACAACTGAGGCCCCTATGCTTTAAAAACGCCTAGGATCAAATTCACTAAGTGCAAGTTAGGAGGATAACGTGGTCATCAAAATACAGAACTAGAACATCTGAATTCTGAAACATAGGAACGATTACCTACTTTCGGAACCCATAGAGGACCACAAAGATGGTCCCTTTTTTGATGTCACATGTGTGCACGGAGAACATATTTATCAAGGTTCTGCTAAACATGGGCGACTACTTAGTACAGTTGACAAAGACCATTGCAACACCATTTTATTGTAGAATATATCTGTAATTAATAATTTCCACACATTTGTGAATATCAGATTCCAGAGGAATAACTTGGGCTGGAGAAATGAAAACAAGGGTAGGATTCGACTTATACATAAAGAAAAGAAATTGTTGCATTTACCACAATAAATTCACCAGCAGCACGAGGTTGGCCAGGCACATTATATAGAACAATAAAACCAATAAAGCATGACTATTGGCAAAATGTATTTTAGAAAGCCCACTTAAGTTGATTCATATTGAACTTTATTAACTTTCTTGGTAATCCTTTTAGTAAGGTTACGTAAACTGTATGTTGAAAATGACATATAAAATGGTTTGGTGTAAAGGTGAGGCAGTGCTGAATGCCAGAATGACTGACTCAAGGCTTCTCATTTCTCAACATGTTGAAATTTTATGACTGGGCAGGTTGAGCTTGGGCTTATGCAGCAAAATAAAAGGCCAAGGCGTTCAGGTGGGGTACAAGATCTAGAAGATAAGGCACACAGCTACTTTGAAATTGGAAATTTTTTGGCTCAAGATCATTCAAGGAAAGGATTTTGGACAGTGGTTGGAGCTTCTTGGTGATGATGGTGACAGTACAAGTAATATGATATAGCTAGATTTTAAAAAATAAATAAGAAAAAAGGTCAAGCATAAAACCAATAAAGCACAACCGTTGTCAGGCTCACTTAAGTTGATTCATCCTGGTCTTCGTTAACTTTCTTGGTAATCCTTTTAGTAAAGGTACATGGTCTGTGGGTAGAAAAAGAGATTTAAAAAAGGGTTTGCTGTAAACAGCGTTGAGAGTTGCAGGCGCTTATAAAGGTTTTCAGCCAAGGGAATTGATTATGCCAGCTCGATTACTCACTGAAGGCTCTAAGCAGGCAAGCGCCTCAATCAATCGGAAGCCTATTAAGAGGGTGAATTGATCCCCATGTGCATCCATTTAGCATCGAATGGACAGAATTTCTGCCCGTTAGATTAAGCACCAAAATTTGCCAATTAAGAGCGTTTGATTGCACTTAAGGTAATTAATTGCCCAACATGCCACAATGGTCAGAATTTTTTCAGGCTGTTGGTGGACTGCTTTTAGTGCAAGTTTTTGTTGTTTTGCTGGCTCCCAACCTCTATAAAAAGTCCCCCCTTGGTTTCTAAAAACATATACACCAATTCTCTCAAGCTCTCAAACCCTCTCAAGTTCTCAAGCTCTCTAGTTTTCTCAAGTCTAAAGTCCCCAAGCTCTCAAGCACTCACTTTCTTCACAAGATCAAGTGCACAACTTCCATCTCTCTCTCTTTTCTTTTTTATTTAGTTATTTCATGTTCATATTGGTTAATTTAGTTCTATTTTAGCGTCATCTTGCATTCACATTAGTAATCTAAAACTCTAAATATCTAATTCACGTTCTACTTGCCTTCCATATCTTGTTTTATTTTATATCCATTACTTGTCATTCCATGTATTGTGTTCTTTATCTCTGTTACTTATTAATTATCAAACCGTATGTTGTTTTATTTTATACCCATTAATTGTCCTTCCATATATTTTGTTCTTTATCTTTGTTACTAGTTAGCATTCCACATCTTTTTTTTAGCCTTTATCCCATTGTGTTTTTTATTAGCTATTGGTCCATATCTACTTCTCTTTTTGTATCTACTAGCCCTCATCCCATTATCTTTTTTTCACTTTTATTGGTATGACTAGGTTTTTGTACAATACAACCAAAACAATGATACATTGAAGAAGATGACTCAAACAATGACAATGATTAAAATACAATTTTATATTATTATTTTAAATAAAAAACAGGTCCTGAGTGACTACATATGCTTAATGAATTTATAACCCCCTCCCCCAAACCATTAAGGAGCTTAATCAAAACTCTAAACAATGGGTGTAAAGGTGTGGCATTGCCAAATGCTGGAATGAGACTCAATGCTTCTTGTTTCTCCACATGTTGAAACTTTATGCATAAGCAGGTCAAGCTTGGCTTATGCAGCAAAGTAAAAGACTTAAGCGCTCAGGTGAGGCACAAAATCTAAAAGTATATGGTGCTAATTTGAAATTAGAATTTATTTGGCCCAACAAGATCATTCGAGGGAAAGGTTTGGTCCGTTTGGACAGTTTCTTGGTGACGATGGCAATAGTACAAGTATATAATAAGGTATCTTAAATATAGCTAGATTTTAAAGGATAAGTAAGAAAAAAGATCAAGCATAGCTCATTCAATACATGACTATTAAGAGAGTGGGTCCAAATCTCAATGAGTGTAGAATTTTTCCATTTAAAAATGGCATACAGACCTCTTTCACCATCAGCATACATGCAAAGTTTCCTGTACACAATGTGCATAAGTATGTGGCACTAAGACAACTTTAGAATAGTATATAGATGATTCAATATTTCTGATCTATGGGCTTTTTAGAGGAATGTAGGATAGTTCATGTTTTTATGGGGAAAAATCAAACCTATGAGATAGAAACAAATTTAATAGGCGCTTTACCAAAGACAAATGACAAAAGGACATGTCCAAAGAGCAAACACCAGCAAATTAGAATGATATTTGAAATAGACATTTGGCCCCCACCTCGAATAAAAACATCAAATGAATTGCTATATGCTGAGTCATCAGCACATGGCATGGTGTAGAATGGTCTTACAGCCAGAGGATACTGATGCAGTATATAGAACTCTGTATTGTACCTACACAAAGATACTCAGAATTTCTCAAGTCTGATCATTAAGAGAAAAACATAAGTACATCAAAAAAAATTGTAAAATAAGTACTTTTCTCGAACAAGTTGCCCTAGTTTTCTTTCTGTCTCTGTATTAAGATCTCCCAATGGATCAACTTCAATTCCAGCTTCCTACAATATAACTTACAAAAGCACTGGTAAAACCTAGAAGACATGCCAACAGAAGATCAAATTCTAATTGTCCATGAAAATGACTGGAATTAACACCAGCTTTAGTTGAAAGAGATTATGGCAAGAAATACAGGAATAACTATCCTCACAGAAGCCATTCATTTGTCAATATCAAAGTGCTTATAAAATCTTTATCTAAAGAGCTGTATGAGCCTACTTCGTTAATTGATATTGTTAAGTGAAACTTCACAATTTAATTTATATGTAACGAACCGTGCTTATTGATCTTCAAATGTTGAAGCTAAGGCTCTGTTTGGTTTGTAGGATTGTAATTCCAAATGGATTTGAAATTCCTGGAATTAGATTTCTAAATGTAGGAATTGAAAGTTGTGTTTGGTTCCATTCTTGGAATTAGAATTTTTAATGTTTTGTTAGTAGAATTTTGAATTTTTGGAATTTGATTTGTTCTCCAAAGTGCTTGAGGTGAAGTGGTGAACTTATCTCTCCAACATGGACGAAAAGAAATTAATGGAATTGGTTTTCCCATTTTTTTTGAAGGAAAACTAACTCCTCCCAATTCCACTACTTTTTCCATCAAACTATTGGAATTTGACCAATAAATGAGAACGAAACACTTGATTTAGGAAGAATTCCTTCTAACTTCCTCTAATTCCTCCTGATTCCTTCAAATGAAACAGACCCTAAGAGTAAAACAAAATAAATGATTCACTGAACCAAAAACAAAAGGTGAAATTGCCCTAACAGAATAAAACAGGAGATGCAGTTCATCCCTGTTTAAAGAACTGGATGAATATATTTCAGTAATTAATAGTTTTAAGTTAAACGGATTCTATGTAAAGAGCTGGATGGACATATTTTAGTGATAGATATTTTCACAATTTTGTAGATCAAGAACTGTGAATTATATGCAAAAACCAGAAGCTTAATTTAACTTTAGTATTAAACTAAATAGAGTAATAGGCATGAGCATCCGGCTCATATATTTATTTTGTTAAACACTTAAATAGTAGACTCTTACAATCCCCAATCTGATCATAACTGGGCTGCTATCAATCCTAAGTAGGATCCAGATCTCGATAGCGTTGCTTTAGTAAAAATGTGAGTCATAAAGGCATAACAGTGGTATTCTGCTGACAGAATCTTAGAATAACATACCTTAAGTAGTTGGACGCCCTCCTGGAATGTAAGCCTCAAAGTATTCCTCAAGTACTGCATTACACAATCGACAGAAATGATTAGGATTAAGAAGAAAAACATCTGTATTTTAAAAATAACAAATTCATATCTTAGATCTCTCCTAAAAAAAGGAACATATAGAAAGATACACAGAGATGGAAGAAAACAAGATGGAAAGAAGAATGAAAAGAAAAAATAAACTGAAAAGTTGACAGCTAACCTTCAGAGGTTCGAAGGGATATTGCTTATTTATTGCATCAAGTTCCTTTTTGCAGTTCTCATTCAGACTGTCAAAGAGTGTGACAAATAAGCGGCCCACAATATCCATAACCTGTGCATGAATTGTGAGATCCTTGTAACAAAATTATCCTTTCAATGTCACAGTTCAAAAAAAACCAAATACACATGAGATGCACTAAGGAAGAAGCAACAATTTGTTCCTACTTCAGAGTAGTGCTCCTTAATCTCCATTTCAACATCAAGTCCAATAAATTCACACAAATGTCTGTGTGTAAAGGAGTCTTCCGCTCTAAAAACTGGACCAACTTCAAATACACGGCCAAAATCACCACATATTGCCATTTGCTTGTGAAGTTGAGGTGACTGTGCCAAGCAAGCAGGTTGCCCCTTGTACTCCAATCTGAAGACAGCTGAACCACCTTCACTTGAACCTCCTATAAGCTTTGGAGTGTGAATCCCAACAAAACCTTCAGACAATAGAAACTGCCTAAATATCTGCAGAAATATTATTAAGTCAAGTAATTTGACTCAAATTGGGTGAAAAGTAATGTCATTTTGGACAAATATAGGAAATGAATCTCCAATTATGAGCTACAATCTAAAACCAATTGCCGCACATATCTATTCCAAGACCACTATGTTGGTAGTAAACATCCTTGCACAAAGTAACATACATCAGCCAATGTCATACAAGCTTACATTTTCCACTTGGCATTGGATGCGGAAGATCCCTTGATTAGCGGGTGTTCGCACATCAAGGACTCTGTAATTCAAGCGTGTATCCTGACCAACACGGACTAGTTTTTCTCCCTTCTGCAAAATATGATTTGTAGGCAATAATATCCAGTGGGTAATCAAATATCGCATATTGAAAGCTCAAACAATTCTAAATAACAATGGAAAAGATTTAAAAAATAACATCATAGGTTGGTGTTAGTTCACTTTAATAATCATTTTTATTTTAAAGTACTTGCCTCCTCGGCTTTCAAAAACTCAGTTTCACTTCTCGACGCATCCTCGATATTAATCGGCAAGTTAGGAACGGCTTTGCTTATGCAGTACACCTTTCTCACTTGAATTTCCACCTACCAAACCACAACACCAACATCAAACCACACAAACCAGTTCTTAAATAACACAAACACCACACAAAACGGAGACCATAAGAGAATCCCTTCAGCTACCTGCTGCGTAGCACCAGTGATCGGTTTCTCCGGCACAGAAACCACCCCTTCGACATCAACAATCGACTCCCTGCTAAGCCCCGCCGCGAACCTCACCATCTGCTTGCTCACCTGCTCTGGCTTCGCCGTCAGAATGCACTGAACGGTAAACCCCCTCTCCCTCACCAGAAGAAACGCCATGTTCTTCCCGACCGCTCTGATCGTCTGTGCCCGTCCCCGGACCAACACCTCCGCGTCCTTCATCCCGGCCTCGAGCGCCCCCACCTCCGTCCAGGTCCGGCCGCTGACCGCCTTCGACTGTAGCTCCTCGAGCGGGACATCCCCGTAGTAAGCGGAGAGCGGATCGACCTCCTCGGCGGCCGCTGCGCGTTGGCAGCCGCGGCCTCTTGCTGGATTTTGAGCTTGGCGAGCTTGGCGGCTTCCTTCTTGGCCCCCTTCTTGCTTGGAGCCTTGGATTCGTCGGCAGCGGGGATGGGGGTTTGGTCCTCGGACGCCATTGACGATGAGGAATCGAAGTCGAGGTCGAGTTCGAGTTTGGGGTGGAGAGAGGGCAGTGGCTTGGGTCTCTCGGACGTGGGAAATCAGGGTTTTAGCTGTAGGTTGGCGTTGGATATGGACCGGTGGATGTGAGATCGATGGCTTTGGAGAAGGGGGAGAAGTTGAAATAGAAAAACGAGGCATTCCTGGCTATTGACTAACCGTGCCTTTGTTCCTTGTTCGGTAAATTTTAGCCGGAATGATTCTGGAACTTCTGCTTCTGTTAAAATTTGATTTTTCAAAAAAAATAATTCCAAATTGATCTTTCATTTAAAGTTTTTTTCAAAAACAGTGATCTACCTTTTTTTCATTTAAAAAAAAATACTGATAGAAAAATTATAATAAGAACAGTGATCTATTGGTGGATGCCACCAATAGATCTGTCAATATTATTGGTTACCCCACTTCCCTACTTCCTATCAGATATCTGGACTTACCCTTACACTATAGAAGGGTGTCTAACTCAAATTGGACACTTGTTATTGAAAAATTGACAAAAAAACTTTCCTTATGGAAAGCCAATCAATTATCTTTAGGTGGCAGACTTACCTTGATCAACTCGGTGCTATCAGCAATTCCCACATATTATCTCTCTATCCTACATCTACCAGCTAAGGTGGCTTAAGGTATCGATAAGTTCAGATGTAAATTTCTTTGGAAATCTTCTTCAGCCTCTACTCTTCACCTAGCTAAGTGCATGGTTCTCTGTAAAGATAAATGTCAAGGGGGTTGGGGCATCATAAATATTAAAAACTTTAATTTAATCCTGAAAACTAAGCTACTTTGGCAGCTACTATCACACACTTACTCTTTGAAGTGGAAAATAATTTTAAAGACTAGATATTTCTTGAGATCTTGGCCAGGGACACTTCTGAATACTTCTACTGGTAGAGCTTCCCCTATTTGGCTAGAAATAAAGGCCTACTTTAATTTCTTTAATACCTTCACCACTTTTCATGTTAATAATGGTCATAATACCATATTCTAGGAAAATTGCTGGAGGCATGGGGAAAAATTAAAACATATTCTTCCTGATCTTTTTCAATTAGCTAAATTCAAAAAAACTTCAATTGCGAGAACAATTGAAATTTATCTTCAGGACTTCCATAAATTATTTAATGATATCCCTTCTTCTACTGAATTTGGATTTCTACAAGCTCAAATTGATCTATTCATAGAGATTATTAACTCTATCATGTTTCGCTCTATAGAGGATACTATTGAATGGTTTAATTCCACCAGTAAGTACACTGTCAAGTCAGGGTATGAGATACTCAACGATGGTGGGATTAGAACTCAATTTTATGACAATATCTGGCATAGTTGGGTCCTTCTAAAGGTTAGATTATTTTCATGGTTGGTTATTTTTAATAAGGTTCATACTAAAGTTAACTTGTTTAAAAAGGGTTGGACAGGTTGTGATAGTTGCATTTTTTGTAATGGTTATCAAGAATCAATTGAACATTTATTTATTAATTATGCTTTCGCCGTAGTAGTTTGGCATGCCTTTTTGCAGGGACATCTGTATCCTGCTATTACTTCTTTTACTGATATATTTTCTTGCATTCTTCCATTAAAAGCTGATTTCTCAGCAAAGGGTAAACATATTTTGATTCAAGTTATTTTGTGGTCCATTTGGAGGGAATGGAATAATAAAATTTTTAGAGGAAAATACGCTTCTTCGTACAAAGTTACTAATACTATTTTTTCTCTTTGCCATTGTTGGTTTAACATTTTGGGCTCAGGATTTGAAAATGATGACAATATCAGGGCTTTGCAATCTATGGAAAATGATCGTGTTCTGGAGCAATCTTCTCATGCTCCGCATCTACCTCAGCAAAACCCTGAAGATTTAGTCCCTTCTCAGGACTAATGTCAATCTTCATACTTGAACAATTAATTTTTCTGAGATTTTTTGAGCAATAGGTGTTTGACTATTTGGGACAATTCAAATTTTTGTAGTGGGTATTTCATACTACACCAGGGTCTGTAATATGGTACTATACTTGCACTGCCTTAACTTTTATATTTATATAATGATTACCGTTAACAGAAAAAAAAATATAATAAATACGGATCCTTAATCCATCTTAATTTCTTTAGATTTACCTTTACTTTCAAATAATCTCTTATCATACATGTTTGAAGGTAACATAGTTAATTTAAGAAAACAAACATTAATATTCTTAAACCTTATTTTTGAAAAATCCCCTAAGTTATAGACATTGACACCTCAAGAACAAACTTACCTCTACATTATATTTTCAACCACACATGGTGTTCATTATATTTGAAAGAATGTTTTTGTTAGATATTCTTGTAAATGTTTGTTGTTTTCATACTATTGAAATGTCATACTTTTGTATAAATGCTAAAGTTGTAATATGATATCTATTACTACTGTTATGTCCTTTTATTTTCTTGATGAAGAGATCGTTACCACATGACTGCATGGTATGATGATATATTTTATTTTAATAAATGCAACATGTGGATATATTGGCTCTTCTTGGAACTAGTAGAAGATGTATATGTGAAGCTACCATCAAGTAAAAAGCTAGTATGTATTATACATAATCGTGAATATACCATCATGTAACTTATAATGTAAACATTCTTGATCAAGTTAGTAGGTCAGATAGAAGTTTCTAAGTGATAATTCATGAGCTCGTTGTTAATTAGTTTAGGTCATTTAAAGCTAATCCTTTGTGTAACTTGTTCGTATTAGAACAAGTTAATCAATTGGAGTGTACAAACTATGTGTTGTATGAGATTAAGTAATATTTCAATGCTAGTAGGTGTATATCACCTTCAACAATCATTAGAGCGATTTGTAGGATATTGGTAATCCTTGGTGATCCTAGTCAAATGGTAATTGGGTTTTAATAAGAATATAATGAATTTATATAGGAAAATGATAATATATTGGTATGATATAATAAAAAACTAATACAAAGTACATGAGTATACAAAAAAAAGAGAGATGAATATACAGTCCACATGTAAATTATGAGTTAAACAATTTTTACCCAGTTAGTTACTATGACATGGCAAGTTTACAAACTTATTGTCAATTGGAACAAACTTATGTAAACTTAGCTTGAAATGCAATATCATATTTTTATAAAAGTATAAGTAGACATTCCTATGTAATCAAAATGGCAATGTTTTTTACCAAAAATCTTTTTTCATCAACATTGTATATGTCCAAAAATACATTATAACCCTATCCCACCATCATATGATCATATAAAGTAGCATAATGCAATATATTTGAGATTGTAGCTTGATCTTCATTATGATCGATATGGTGTTCGATTTAGATTCTAATGTAGCATAATGCAATATATGTGAGGTCGTAGCTTGGTTTCTATTGATTTGTATTTCATCTCTGTATTTTTCAAATAAATGAAGCATTTTGTGTTCAAGCATGCAATATGTTTGTAAAAATGCCATTGTTTTGGTATAGTGTTTGAGAATATGCCTTGATATGTTTGTTAAAAGATGGTGAAATGTTGATGTCTTAAATATATTTGAAAGTATGTCCTTAAGAAAGAATAGTCGATAATCATTTCGTGTTTGAGAATATGTCTTTAATATGTTTGTGTAAATGATTGTTTGTCTTGAACATGTTTGGCGAATGTTTGTATAACCTTCGTTTGTTTAGAAAAGTTTAGATGTTTTTGTGACCAAAAGAGCAACATTAGTCAAAAACATGGAAACAACATGTGTGGCTAATTGCATATAAATAACTTGTGTGAAGCCATCAGTGTAAAAATAGGCCATTATCTAAAGATATTGCAAGATTTCCCCTCATCTGATGATGGAATGTGTACCAAAAAATCAAGCATGTCTTTTTCTTTTTGCTTCTGAAAGATCAACTCTCATTCTCAAAAGAAAAATGTGCTCCACAATTTTTCTACAAAAAAGGAAGAAAAGTAGATGACCTCAATATTCTTCCAACACCAAATAAGGTTTGAAATGCATTGAGAATTAACTTTTATAACATGCACGAAAATAATCCTCATTATCTAACATAGTATGAAGTTGTTGTTGCGAGGATCTTTACTTTTTATTGAAGATAACATGATTGCCTTGTGTAACATCTGTGCCTAGATTTTTCTCCATTAATTTTAAACCATGGAATTTCTTTTGATTATTTGTGTATGGTTTATTAATGGTAAATCCAGTTGTGTGTTGGTTGTGGTTGCTTCTCTGTGTTCTGTGCCTTGGTTTCTCCCCTGTGGTGTGTTTTCTGTGGC
>JAMKQA010047244.1:0-13026 GCA_024699735.1 Posidonia australis | reverse complement strand
TGACTTTGGTCACTCATGCGTTTTCCTTGTGGTTTTGTTCGCAGGTGCAGACATGCGATTAGTTTAGCGTAGTGCATATAGTCTGGAGTCTGCTAGCCGTACACACAGGTTCCTGGTGGTTGGATATTTTACTGTTTAGCTTTAATTTTCCCGTAATTTAATTTGTTTAAATTATTGTAGAAAATTTGGGATGTGACAACTTCTCTACTTTCTACATTTTTAACTCTTCTCTACTCTCTCTATACATTACTAGTACTACACTTCTACTCCAACGTCCTCCATTACTCCACTGTTCTGGCTTCACTGCATCATCATTTTGGTCTTCTACATCTATCACTCCGAATGTTTTGCCTCTATTACTAAAAAATTCTCTATATCTAAATCCTCTAATTTCTTTACTTCTTTATCCTCAAATTTTTTATTTTAAATTTATTTTTTTTATTGTTTTAATTAGTTACAATGGCTAATTTTAAAATCCTGGTATTTCAACCTAAGATTCTGCAAAAAATGTAGGTTCACAAATTCAATCCAGAGCTACTCAAAAAGTTAGGAGAAGAACAACTCCTTATTGGAAACATTTAACTCTAGATCCAACCAATGATGAAAAATATTATTGTAATTATTGTGGTAAGGACCTTACTTGTAAAAAAGGGTGTATAATGGTCATTTAAATAGACTTCTTTTAAATTGTAAAGAAAACAAGAAAAAATAGATTCAAAACAAGCACAATTGCCAATAGGATCTAATGGTGTAATTAATTGAAAATATTCCGCAGAAGAAACTAAACATGATTAATAAAATTTATAATTCAGGATGAACAATCTTTTATATTTCTGAAAATAAAATTTTTACTACTTGTATGCAAACATATATACATCCACAATTTAAAAGTCATGACAATGTCTCATTGTCACAGAGGTTGGGAGAACTTCAAACTCACCACAGGTCTCAGGTTCGAATCCTAGAACATGTAGAAATATTTCGTAGTAGCTGGAAGATGGTATAAACTCGCCACGCCCCCCCTCTTTAAACCGATAACAAAAAAAACAATTTAAAAGTCATTCTAGAAATACAACTAAAAATATAATACACAAAAAATTAATTCAAGACAAGGATATTTTAATTTAAATGTTTTTTAGTTTATTATGTAAAATATCATTAACTTTTGATATTTGGACATGTTTAAATAATTTTCATTACTTGTGTTTAATTATACATTAGATAGATATATCTTAGAATTTACAAAAAAGAATAATTACTTTTATAATATTTGATCATCTACATATTGGTAAAGCTATTGCAAATGTTATAAAAACAATTGGTAAGAGTTTAAAATAAACAATAAAATTAATATAATTACTTTTGATAATGCCACTGAAAATAATATTGTATACATTAAGAAAAAATTTAAAACCTATGCTAAATAATGATTTTTTTTACTTGTAGATGTAGTTGTCATATTCTTAATTTAATTGTATAAGAACATATACAATGTATTAGATCATATGTAGAAAATATTTGATCTTTTATTTTATGTATTTAAACATCACCTAAATATTTCGAAAATTTAGACAATTATGTGTAGATAATGATGTCAAACCTAGGAAATTTAAAATGAATGTTCAACATTGATGGAATTCAACATATAATATATTTAGTTTATATTTACCATATAGTAACTTTGTTACAATGTATTATAATGAAAAATCAAATGATCTTTTAAATGATGACAATTAAATAATTGTATTATAATTCTAAAGCTTTTAAAACCTTTTATTTCTACTACTAAGGATTCATCTAGACAATATTATTCTACTAGTTCTCGTCTTTTACCTAATCTTTTTAAAATCACTACTGTTTTTGCATCATATAGAGATGTCTCATGTTTTCAACATATTATTGCAATAATGTAATAAAAATATAATTATTATTTGAATAAACCCCCAATGTGGTGTTGTTTAGCAATAATAATAGATCCTAGGTATAAATTAGTCAATTTATAGTAATAATTGATGAAATTTTTACTAATATGAATAAATTTGACCAAGTAGATGAATTTGATTTTGAGGTTAAAGAAAATTTTTATAAATTGTTTGACATATATGTTAATCAATTTGATTGTAGTAGTTGTTTTATAGTTGCTCTTCACTCTTTTTTTATAATAAGAGATAATGATAATGATTATGCAATATGGAGTAGAATAAAAAACATTTTCGAAATCAACAAGTTATAATAAATTAGAAACATATTTAGAATGTGATTTTGGTTTTGATAAAAATATTGAATTAGATGTATTAAATTAATGGTCTAGTAACTTGTATAAATATCCTATTATTTCATGTATGGAAAAAAAATTATTAACAATCCCGACATGTATTATGGTATCAGAGCTTGCTTTTTCTATAGGTAAAAGAGTTTTAACAATATAAGATTTAAATTATTTGAGAAATCAGTGAAGGCTTCAGTTTGTCTAAAAGATTGGTATGATGTTGCATATAGGATTTAAAATTTAATGTTGAACGATGAATTAGAAGTAGAAAGTGATATGACTTCTACGATAAATACATAATAAATCTCTATTAATTTTGTAATTATATTTTGTTGTAGCTTGTAAAACTTTATCTAAATATTTTTTTATTTTTTTGTAATTTCAATTATTATAAAATTAAGAAAATATTTTTATTTAATTTTTAAACTTCATTTATACTTTTTGTAATAATTTCTATCATACATGAGTAAAAAAGGCTAAAGGACTCATCTCAACCTGATTCTCCTTAAACGGTCCAAAGGGTCTAAAAAGGACCCAACCTAGCCTAACCGTCATTAAAAGGGCCTAAGGGCCCGACCCAACTCGACCCTCCAAGCTAGGTTCAGCAAGGACCAAAGCTCTAGGGTTGGGTTGATGTCCTGGCCGCGAGGTCCTAGCCTGACCCATGGCCCATTAGCAAATCAGGTTGGCTCGGCTCGACCTAGGTCCTTTTGGACCCTCATTTTTACAACTTTGCATATGCTTGTTGAAGACTTGGAAGTATTCATAAGGGGATCCATTAATGATGAGATAGTTAGAAATTGAGATGCACAATTTGGTCCATTGATTCCATTTATCACCAAAATCCATCATTTAAAGGAGATCAAAGAGGAGTCCCACTTAACATTTTTAAAAGTTATTTCAAAACCTAACTTGATTGTCAAAACTTGTTTCTTGAAAGTCATAAGTTAAACTAGAGTCTCATGAGCCGCACTATAATAGTTTGTTAATCATTCAGGAAGGCATTAAGAGGAAAGCATCTCTTTGTCAACACTTTTGTGATGTACTAGTACGCACTATTAAAGAGACTTATATGCCTAAACTCTCGTGAAACCTTCTTTATTTTTAAGGTAAATTATAGTTTATTTTTGTTAATTATTTGTATTTTTCAATTTGATACTTTAATTCTTTTTGTTACAATTTGTCCTTCTCAACTATGATAAATTATAATAAATCACTTTTTAGGATAAACAACGTTAATTTTTTACATAATTTGACTATTTTATTTTATATAATTTACCATTCTAAGGTTAAATTATAGTTTACCTTCCTCAATTATTTACATTTTTTAGTTTGGTACCCTAAACTTTTTTTCATTACAATTTGGGTTGCTTAGTGGCTAAATTATAGTTTACCCATTCAACTTTTCCAGTTTTGTAACTTTGTATTCTAAATTTTTTTTTGTTACAACTTGCCTTCTTCAATTGCGTTAAATTACAATAAGCCATTTTTTTGGGTGAATGTTGTTAAATTTTTACTTTATTTGATCGTTTTACCCTTAATTACAAATAATCTCCTTCTCAATCCTACGAAATTCGACTTGAACGTTACTTCTATGAAACCCTTTCTTTCTCATTCATACCTAGATCTGTCAACTGGATCGTGTCGTGTACCTATCGTGTCGTGTATAAACGCGTATACTATATATATATGTTAAACCCAAACACGACTTATTTAATTATCGTGTACCTACTACTAAACCCAAACACGAATTGTCTGTTAGCGTGTATACACTACATGACCCGTTAAGTACATGTTTAAGTGAATCGTGTCGTTTTGACATGATAACGATCCGATTGACACGAGTACACGTTTAATATAAGTTACACGTTTAGTATACGTTTAACATTTACATGTTTTGTACACGTAGAAAAATCAAAGACAAATCAAAAAATCATGAAACCAATCATTCAATAATATTTCACAAGTTTCATTATTCCATATGTTAATATCATAAGTCTAAAACATATCATAGACATCCAGTATTCAAAATAATGAAAGTTATAATTTATATACATAATTAGGTAACGTGTACTTATCATGTACGTATTAGGTTTTTTTACCTTAGACACGAAAATGACCCATTTAATAATCGTGTTTATCGGATACACACGATAAGTACACGAGACATGATAAAGGTAAACCCAAATACAATTATATCGTATCATGTTCGTGTCGTGTTATCATGTCGTTTCAGAAATTGACAGGTCTATTCATACCCCATCTAACATAAATATTAGTCGTCGACACCTTTTCCAAGTGAATTGAGACATTTCGTTGAAATATGCTTAATGATGATAGGGAAGAAGCTCTAAATCTTTTTGTAGTATTAACAAGTTCAAGATCATTAGTTTATCAAGAAAAACAGAAAAAAGTTTTGAAAAGAAAGTGAAAGGAGAAACTTTTAGCACTGAAGTTAGGTTTAGGGTTTATGACGTATTAAAAATAGAATACAGAGAAGAAAAAGATGGAAAAGAAGGGTAAATTTGTCTAAAAGAAATATTATAAAAGTCACGTGATCCTTCAATCTTGACAAAAGGATCTTATTGCTTAACAAAGACAGTTGAGGAGGGTAAGTTGTAACAAAAATAGTTTAAGATATTAAATGTTGGCAAAATTACCTCTTTTCGATTTTGATGATCATAAAACATATTTGTATGTTAACCCTTCTTAATATGTCAAAGAATAATTTTTATGGACCTTGGAAAATAAAAAGGAGAAATGAACTAAAAAAGAGTGTACGTGCAAATTCATGTCAAGACAAATTGAAGATTGGAGATGAAGTTCCTATTGTAATTGTAAATGTAATTTGTTATATTTTAGGAACTTATAATAATCTTCCAAACACTCCCATAGTACCATAGGAAAATATTCAAAGCTTCAAAAGCAATTATTTATTGAAAGCATTAAGTGATAGGGCTTTACTAGGTATTTTGGTATACTGAATAATTTAGGTACACCAAAATCTAAATTTACAGAGGTTCAGAACCAACAACCAATTTGGCATATTGAAATATTTTCAGTCTGCCAACTTGTCTGTCTGTTGTGAACAACTGTGAGTAACTTGACATAACAAATTAGTTTCAGTCTACGGAATGACTAACTGTTTGTAGTCGTTAAAGTAATGTTATACACCACTCTTTGGGCTATATACACACACCTAAAGGCACCTATTTTACACAAGTCTCATTACTTCTTATTCGTATCTTTTAAGAGAGATTTCTAAGTATTTCCCACATCTATTTTCAAGTCTTAGCAAGTTATTTAATTTCAAATCCACAAAATACCCACTTGCTCAAATTATGTGTTTGGGAGAAATAGAAAAAGAGTTGAGAGTTGTAAATCAGTTTCCATTTCAAGACCTAATTGCTTCTCGGGTTGTGAGAAGCACCAACTGTGGTTTTTGTGGCAGTTTTTGTGAAGCTCGGCGAAGATTCATTAAGGTTGTGTAATGGTAGGATTTTAGCCTAGAACAAGATCAGATTAAGGTAACTTTAGAGGGACTCTCGAGGAGTGAACTAAGCTAAGATGGTTGAATCACTATAAATCTCTAGTGCACTTCATTTTCTCTAATCCCCTTCTGTGTATGCTTTTAGTTTAATATTTAAATTCCCCACTTTATTTTATTTATATATATTACTTGTGTTTGTTGAATAAGTTTTTAATTTTCACTATTAAGATCAAGTCACTATTTATCCTCCTCTAGTAAAGCCTAAAATTCTAACAATTAGTATTAGAACCACGTTTATCTAGTTTTTATATTTAACTATTTTCTAGATATGGCTTCCTGTTCACTTAACTCTAGGATAATAAAAGGACAAAGTATAAATAGACCATCATTTTTTTAATAAAAATAGTTATAACTATTGGAAATGTAGAATATAATCTGTCTTAAATCTATTAATCTTGATTTATAGAACATTATTATAAATAGATATACCCCTAATAAGAAAAACTATAAAAAGTAGAATAAAGATGAAATGAATTTAGCAACATTTGATGCTAAGAGATTAAATATTTTATTTTGTGCTAGAAGATCAATTTAATCATATTTTGATTAACTCATAATTCATGCATATTTTATTCTCATATTTGTCTATTCTGTATATTAATAATATTACTCAAGGTGTTTTGTGCAAATTTTGTAGAACTTGAGGGCTTAGAAGGAATCTATGAAAAATAAGGGGGAAAAAAATAATTGACCTAGAAAAGAAGAGATTTTTTTGGAAAATTCTAGAGCTATGTGAAGAGGTCAAACACACATTTTCCATGTGCCTAAATATTGGTAAATGTGAAAAAAGTCAAAGAAGATCCTGTATGACATGGACGCCTCCTAAGTGCCTAGATGCAGATCAGACGCCTCCTAACACATGCACTAGATATTTTTGACTTGGTCTTATTTGGATAAGATTCTCATTTGTAAATAACTTGTATTCAAAATTCAAGATTAATTTTTGTATTTAGATTTGTCTCTGACATAAGCAAGTCATTGTAAACTTATAAAAGGACCCCTTATGTAGATCTATGGAGTCCTAATCTAGGTTTTAGACTCTCTTTCTTTTCTTGTATTTTGGGAGATCCTGAAGATCATCAGTGTAATCTAAGGTTCTCTTTAATAAAAAGTTTTTTATTTAATTATGCCTTCTCTTTCTCCTTCTTCCCTTTCTTTTGTTTTAATGTTTTATGTTATTATGCTTGGCTAATCTTCTAGATCTAGGGTAGAGATGATGTTTATTTAGATTGAGATGTGTGATCATGTTTTTTTCTCTTTCTCCTTGTGTTTCATGCAATGAATATGTGGGTTGGATGTATATTACATAGACCATTCAATAAATTGAAAAACTTTGATAGATTAACATTGATTTCATCTTTTTAGTCTATGCTTAGGGAAGCTTTAATTAGGGGTTGTGTATATAATCTCAATTCCATCATATGTCATCTGATTTAATTTGATTTGTGTGTTTTTATTCCTTAACTTGATATTCTATGGTGCATTGCATATAGATTACACTTGTTAAGATAAGAATCATTAAATCAAGTTATTTAGATCAATAAAAGGGGGAGAGAGTAAACATGATCATGCATTCGCAATTCTATATAAATGGATTTGATACTCTAAGTTTTAATTCATTGGATAGCATTCTAATAATCTTGTATTAGATTTTCCTTTTCATACCAACTTTCTCAATTCCTTGTTTTCAATAACTGGTAATAAATCTTTGATTCTAAGACACTTTTCTCTGTGGGATCGACCTGTATTTGCCACGTACTACATAGTACGCCGTACACTTACGGTAATTAAATAAGACTTATCATGTTTTTGGCACCGTTGCCAGGGAACTGGTGTTTTAACAACGTTTTATTGTCAATTATTCCTTTCTTTTTGTTTGTTTAAAAAAAAACCATCTACTTCATTTTTTTAACTTTTCAGAGACATTTCTGGAAATCTAGAAGAGAAAAGGACAAAAAAAAAATTCCCAGATTAGAGATTTCTGTTATATTTTAAATTCAAATATTTTTTTGGATTTTTCTAGAATCCTGATCTAGGGTTTATATTTTGCTTCGATTTTTGTTTTTCCTCGATCAGTAATTTAAAAGTCGAGCATAAACTTTAACCCAATAAAAAATTTTCATGACAAGATAGAAACCTGTTCTTTAGGGCATACATCATATAGTGTGCATTATTTTTAAATCTTGTCAATTTATTTTGGGAGATTGCTGGAGGAAAAAGTACGTGTTATCTTACTCAATTCCTAGTATTTTAGAGCATATAGTTAGTAGAATGAACAACTTGTTTGAGCATAATTGTTTGTTGCATATCGTTTCAAAGTACTTAAGGGTAGCACCTATAGCACAAGATAAGTTGGGGATTTCATCACCCTTCCTTAGCTCACAAACAACAAAAAAAAGAAGCATCAAACATTGACCTAAGCCTCAATTAAAATCAAGTAGACATTGGCCCTAGGATTCGAGCTCAATAGGACAAGGGAGCTAGAGGGTGAATCAAATTTAAAGTTCTTTTCCTACTTGGTGTCTAGAAAAGTGGTTCACAAAGTTAAACCTTAAAAGGAAAGTGGTTATTTAATTAGGACCGTTGCTCAAGCACGGGAAGCCTCCCACTTTCCTCCACTGATCTAGCCAATTAGGGCAAAGAATTTTGGTTTGCGAATATCAAAGGTTAACTTAACAGTTAGGAGCTGTTTAGATCTAGGTCAACCATAGACTTAAGAATTGTGTGGCTTATGTGAATAGATTAGGCATCTTCCTCCTCTATCTTTCCTCTTCTCATCTGATTGTGTCTCTTATCTTCTCATCTTCTCATCTTTTTTATTTTCATTTTTCAAAAAAAAAAAAAAGAGTTTCACTTGTGCATGCGTGTGTGGATTCGTGATTCAACACATCGTCTGACCCGTGTTGAACCCGAAGATTTTAAAATGGCTGATGAAATCCACAACCCACCTCTAGCTTTAGAAGCCAGATGTTACCCAATAAAAACTGCACAACTATCTTGCAGTAGACTCTCACAGACCAATGGCAATAATTTTGAACTCAAATCCAATTATATTAGTCAATTGCCTAGATTCACGGGTCTAGAATCTGAAGATGCCTACTGGTTCATCAATGAATTTGAGGAGGTGTGTAGCATGATGAAGTTGCAGCAGTTGTCTGATGATGCAGTTCGGTTAAGATTCATTCCTTTTGCATTAAATGACAATGCTAAAAAATGGCTATATAGTTTACCCACTAATTCAATCACCACTTGGGTCCAATTTTACACGATATTCCTTAAGAAATACTATCCTATTCATAAGACCATCAAATTCAGAAATGAAATTAATTCATCTAAACAAATGGTTGGTGACTCTTTTTGGAAGTATCTTGATAGATTTAAGGATCTCTTAGCCTAGTGTCCACATCATGGAATAGAAAAGTGGAGACTATGCCAAATCATTTATGAGGGTTTAGATATTTTGACTAGGACCATGCTTGAGTCTATGTGTCAAGGAGCATTCATGAAGAAGAATAAAGATGAAGTATCGGAATTCTTAGGAAAATTGGCTGAGAAAACTATACAGTGGGAGAGCAATAATGATCAAATGGTCGATAAACCCACACCCTCAAAAGGCCAACACACTTACTCGTAGGTTAGAAGCATTGGAAATGAAAGAGAGAGCCCAAGTAAATCCATTATCCAACCAGGTTCCAAAGTGCAATGGATGTCACATGATGGGTGATGTGATGGAAGAATGTCCTTCATTCAATGGCCAACATGATTTTGGTCCTAAACAAGTTAATGCCACTTTTGTGAGACCCCAAAAAGACCCATATGCCCCCTCATACAATCCAAGATGGAGGAACCATCCAAATTTCTCTTGGAACCAGCAATCTCACTAAGGAGGTAATCATTTTTCTCTCTCTCAAGGCCTACCATAGCATTCAAATCAGTTTAGGCCTAACCAACCAACCCAACAAAGCCTACATGTAGAACCACAGCACAATGATTCTCCTCCTGGATTCGATGATACTGAAAGAAGACTGAGTACCCTTGAGAAAGGCATGGAGGCCCTTCTCAAGGCCAATTCCCAAACAATTACCAATATAACTGCCAACACATAAGCCATAACACGAATTGAGATGCAGTTGAGTCAGTTAGCCACATTGGTTGGAGAAAGAGAAAAGGGAACCCTACCCAGTCAATCTATACCCAATCCTAGAAGTCAAAATCCAAATCAAGGATATGTTCATGTGATCCGAGATGACCAGGTCAACTAGGTGAATGCAATTGTTGCATTAAGATTTGGGAAGCATGTAGACAACCATGTTGTCATGCCTGATCATACTGTTAGGATTCAAGAGGACTTACCTTTTGACTCAAATGCATCAGTCCAATCCCATTCAGGCCAGTCTGAGGAGCCTGAAAGTTCTAAAGGACCCAACAAGTATGTTGGGCCTTACTCTGAATCACTTGTTGAGCCTACCTAGAAAACCATTGCCCTATTTCCAAATAGGCTAAAAAATAAAAAGAAATCTGGCCAAAAGGAGAAAATTTTAGAAGTTTTCAGACAGGTCGAGGTAAACATCCCCCTACTAGATGCAATTCAACATGTCCCTGCATATGCCAAATATCTCAAGGATTTGTGTATTAGAAAAAGACCAACTAAGGTACCGAAGAAAGCATTCCTAGCAGCCAATGTTAGCTCCATTCTAACAAATCAATTGCCTACAAAATACAAAGATCCAGGAAGTCCCATCATATCGTGTGTTAAAGGCAATAACAAGTTTGATAGAGCCTTTCTCGATCTAGGGGCTAGCATTAATGTGTTACCATATTCAGTATATCAACAACTAGGGTTGGGAGAAATGAAGAAAACTGAAGTGATCATACAATTGGCTGATAGATCTTTTAGAACACCAATTGCGATGATTGAAGATGTTTTAGTCAAGGCTAAGAACTTTGTGTATCCCGTAGACATTGTAGTCCTAGAAACTGAACCCTTGACCAATCACAAAGGCCAAAGTCCTGTTATCCTAGGTCGACCATTTCTTGCTACTTCCAATGCTCTAATTAATTATTGGAATGGGTCCATGAGGTTAAGTCATGGAGACCTGACCATTGCCTTGAATATTTTTAATTTGGATTACAAATCAGGGCAGGAATCTAATGAAAGATCTGAGGTTAATTTGATTGAGAATTTTTCAAAGGAGGATATTAAACTTCGACCTAAGTATTTTGATCAGAAATCTAAGAAAACATTTGAGGATGAATGGATGATTATTGATGACACTAGTAGTCCAACCCAAAGTAAAACTCACAAGTCTAAGGATTGGCACACCCCACCTCTTTGGCCAGATTAAAATTGTGTCCCAGGGTTTGATGAGGTCATGGATTTTCATGCACCTTAATTGTGAACATGTGTAAATTGTGCATAACGTTTTTTTTTAGCAATAGAAGCACTTCATCCCGAATCAGGTACCATTGTTCTATTCTTATGTTATTTCATTGATCATATCATTCATTGCATATAGTGAGGACAATGCATTGTTTAGGTGTGGGGGGAGTCTTCTTTGTGTCTTTTTCATTTTTTTAGTTGTTAGGTGACTTTTCACTTTTCCATTTTTTTTACAAAAAAAAACAACAACAAAAAAATGAAACAAAAAAAGAGGCTTTGTTTTTTTTTTCTGTTTGTTTAAAAAAAAAAAAGGAGCTATTCACATTAGTCTTATCAATTAGGAGTGAAGGAGTAGCTTAGTGTTGAAATTCAAAGGTAACACTGAGTACTTGAGGATTGTAACATCAGGGCCTGATTATCCATTTTTATAATAAACCATGTATTATTTGTAATTTTGTGTTTAATGGTTTATTAATGGATAATCTGTTGTTTCTTGGCTGTGTGTGGTTGTGGCTGGCTTTCTGTTCATCTGCCTGTGTTTTGGGACCCTTGTGGAGTCCGGTTTGAGGATGCACAGTTGTCTCGATTTGTGTTCCATTCTTTTCTCTTTTCTTTTCTTCCTCTTTTTCTTTCTTTCTCTCGCGAGCCCCACCTTCCACCATTTTTCTTTCTTCTTCTTCTTCCTCTTCTCCCTCCCGTGCCACCAGTGACGGAAGCCCATGCCTCCCAATCTCGTCCAACGGGATGGGTGGCCAGCGCCATGTGGATGGGGATGGAGATAAGAGAGGGAGGCAGTGGAAGAGCAGAGGAGGTGTGCTACACAGAAAGAAAAGAAGGGAAGAAAGGGAGCTGAGGCGCGCGTAACCGTGGGAGGAGGTGGTGAGCCATCCGGACGTCTCGCCGGAGCTCGTGGAGGCTTGCTGGGGTGTGGTAAGGGGGCCTGGAATAGGTACACGACCTCCTCCTCCTGCCCCGTTTTGGGTTAACTGTAGATTTTAATGCATGAAAATAGTGATAAATGCATGAAAAATCGTAGAAATTGCTTTGTGGTTGAGAATGTGTTGATTAGCATGTTTATGATGTTATCATGCTGATTTATGGGCTTTTTGTGTGGTTTTCGTGGATGAATGAGAAGCATGCTACAGTGATTGTTTTTGAGCTCTATGTCTTGATGATTTTCGTTAGAGCAGCATGCTTAATGCATTTGTGATTTGTTTGAGGGGTTTTGAAGTAGACTTGAGGGTCTACATCCCATGTTTTTATGAGATTTTATGGATTTTGTTTGAGGGGTCCGATCCTTGCACCCACTTGGGGAAGAAAAGGAGGACAGTGGTTCAAAGCGTTTTCTGCAGCAGTAGAAAACGGTATGCCGTTTTGGTTCGACATACTGTTATGCTCCCAGCGGTTGAATCCGCGTTTTGGCTTCGGACGACCGGTGGTTTTCGATCGACCGTTTCTCCCCTGTCTGATAAATTTGACAGAGTTTCGGCATACCGAAGAAATTCGGTATACCGAATCAGGAGATTTCGGTATACCGAATTTCTTCGGTATGCCGAATCAGGGGAAAATGGCATGCCGATTTTGCCCTGTAGTGCTTAAATGTTATGTGGTTTTTATTGATGCTAAATGGTTGATTTGGCATGATAGATGTATGCGATGGGTGTTTTGCCTCATGTGATGACATGGAGGCATGTGGTGCCCCAAATAATGGATTTGGGCGTGGTTTTTGGGTTTTGACCCTATAAATGTTTTAAAAGATGATTTTATGTGGTTTTTGGGCTTGAGACCCAATTGATGGTTTTGTGGTGGCCGTGATGGCCGGTGTTG
>JAMKQA010047243.1:0-19174 GCA_024699735.1 Posidonia australis | reverse complement strand
TTTATTTGAAGAATATGTTAGAAATTATGGTGAAACATCTAGTGGTCAAGCATCTAGTTTTTTAGGATCACAAACAAGTAGAAGTAGTGGTAGTTCTTAATGGAGTAGATTAAATAAAAAGAAGGAAAAATATATAAAATCAAGTTCAAATAATGAATTAGATAATTATTTAGAATCCTCAATTGCTTTTAGTGATTTAGAAATAGATAACTTAAATATATTAAAGTGGTGGTCTACTACAACTATTAGGTTTCCTATAGTAGTAAAAAGGCAAAAGATTTACTAACGATTCCGACGTCAACTGTGGCATCGGAATCTGCATTTTCTGCAGGAAAAAGAGTATTAAATGATAAAAGATGTAGATTATCAGAGAAGTCTGTAGAAGCCTCCGTCTGCTTAAAAGAAATGTAAAACAAATGATGTAAATATCTTTTGTATTTTTTTTGTAAAAAAATTGTTGTATTTCAAATATTTATTTAGTAATAAAAAAATTTTTAAAATTCATTTTAGGCCCAATGGACCGGCCCGACTCGGCCCAGCCCACATACGGGCCCATGGTCTGCTGGAACAGGCCCGACCTGGCTCAGCCGGGACCACCACTCGGCCCGGCCCGGCTCGGTTGGGACCACCACTCGGCCCGACCCGGCCCACATACGGGCCCATGGTCTGCAGGAACAGGCCCGGCCCAACCTGGTCTAGGCCCAGGCGGGCTGGCCATTTCTTGGGCCAGGCTGGGTTCTACATTTAGCATCATAGCCTTGTGTTATCTAAGGTAAATGTGTGATTCCTTCTATCCTGCCTTGACCCTTTAAGAACTTGGGACTTCGTGCTAACCTTAGTTGATTATTACCTCCATTATTTACTTAGTCCTTGTGCTTCTAAGATTTTCTGTCCCTTGCCTATGGGTGGAAGGGTTGGGGGAAACTCGAGGTTTAGTAGACTCTCGACAGTGGTTATAGCTCTAGTACCGCTTGTCGGTGGTTGGCCCTATGCGCTTGTAGCTTATCCAAATGTTTTTTGACTTTCATTCTTTGCTATCATTTTTTCCTTCTCGTTTTTTCTCTCTTAGGGTTCTCCTCTCTGGTTATTTTTCAGTAGATATCCGTCCATCATCACCTTCTCGAACTTATGCTATGATAGCACATTTACTTATTCGTCAGTTGTCTTACATCGTTTTGAGTACCCGCCTATCACTGCCTTCTCGGACATATGCTATGGTGGCGTATCCAATCATTCGTACTCTCCCCTCTTTTAGACGCTTTTCTAAGTTGTTTTGGTCTTGTTTTGGTGCGCTCACCCATCACCGCCTTCTCTGACTTATTCTAGGATGTCACACACGTTGCATTGAGCGAATGGCTATTATGATGTGCCTAAGCTTCGGGTCTGACTTACTCTTATCTCCCTGTGCAGTGTATGTGAGGATAAGACAAGGTTGAGTTTATCTTAGTTGCTCAACTTTTTTTCTATGTAGGAGACAACTTTCTTCTTTAGCTGGTGCTAGGTCTTGAGTCCTTTCTAGATTTCAGCATGTTGATTAAAAGTGTACTTCTAGAGTACATGTAACTTCCACGAATCGGAAGAGATCTTCAGGTCATCCAACCCGATTGGGTGGACCTTCCCTGGGTGTTACATCCTCTGCTTAAGGAAAACTCTGGATAAAATTTTGGCAGCTTTGTCTAATGTTCTAAAGTGTCAAGCGTGACCCGTACTCATCGATCATCTTTATTATTATTGCTATTTCAACCTAGTCTAGTGTGTAAAATAATAAAGAAAAATAAAGGAAAATGTTCAGAAAAGAAGGAAATTAATGTCTTATTTACAAGTTGTTGAAAGATAAAATGACGTTGCCCCTAGTCGGACTCGATCGAGCTACGCATTGCCCTTTTCAGATGGAGGGCCTTACCTACGGGGTGGCTGCAGAAGCCTACCACTGGCGTTGAGCTTTCAGATGTTGGGGTTGGCGCATCTTCGTGTTTCTCCTTCGGTTTGCGCCCGGTCCTCACCTTTTCAGGGTCGTTGTCCGACCCCTCTTGACTTGGTTCTCTTATTGAATGTCGAGGTGCTGGTGGTGCATTTTCTGATTTTTCTTTTGGTTTGTGTCCAGTCTTTGCCTTGTCAGAGTCACAGTTGGACTGATATTGACTTGGCTGCTGTAGTGTGCCTCTGGTGGCTTAATCTCTCTCTAAGGTTTCCCTCAGGCTCCCATTATGATTGCTGAGGTCTCCTCAGGTTCCTTTCAAGCTGACGTATTCAGTGATGCCTCTGGCGGGTTCCTCTTCCTCTATAGGATCAGGTGGCTTGGGCAGAGGCTCTTCTCTGGCACGTGTTGCTTGGGGATGGCGGTAGAGCAAGTTGATTGCAACTTCTAGGTAGTACCAGTTTGAATCAGCATATTCATCATACATGGGCCGCATGGCATTTTCCCCCATCACATCATGGAACATTTGAGAATCTAGCCCTTCCTTATACCAAGGACCTGAATTGTACAATTCCTCTAAAGGTTCTTCGTCATATAGTTTCGGTGGGGGTCTTTCTTCATCCGGCTCTAGCGTGATGGATTCCCATGCTATCTCAGAGTCTACCCATTGATTGGCTCTGACGATGATAACTTCCTCTTGATGTTTGAATTTGAGAAGTTGATGTACAGGGGAGGCAACGACGTCAATTTCTGCTAGTTAAGATCACCCCAAGATCAATGGTTCAACTAAGTCATGTTCCATTACTATGGCCGTGGTGTTGATAGTGAGGGGACTTACAGTAATGTTCAGCTGAGTTGTCCCAATCGCTTCCCTTTGACTACTGTCATAAGCTCTGTAGGGGAAGCAACACTCAGTAATGCTTATTTCTTCAATGTCCAAGGACTTCAGGGTGGACAAGGAACAGACACTTTTGTTGGTGTCAGTATCAATGAGTATCCTATAGAGCAAACAATCATTGATGCGTGCGTTGATGATCAATGGGCTTGATCACTTCTTGGGTACGGGCAATTCTACATCTCGCAAGATGATATTTTCCTCTTCAAACTTTGTGATGATCTTTCTGATTAGTTCAAGGTGGTCTTCTTCCTCATCTTGTTGGTCACCTCAGGGTTCGTCTGCATCCTCCTCTGACCATATCCCCAGCTCGAGCATTGTTGGTAGATCGTGCTCTTCTTTGTTGATGCTGGGTGGCCCTAGGTCCAAGTCTGCTTGTATATGTTGGAAGAGTGTTGGTTCTGGCAGAGCAGCTGACTGGACGTCCTTGTCAACTCCCGTGTCTTGAGGAGGCTCTGCTTGCGCATTGGGGCAGCCGTTAAACTAAGTCATATTGGCATTTGTAACATGTAGTGGTTGTCTGTTCAAACTTTGTATTGGAGGAAGCACTCCAACGGATGTATGCAACGGACGTTCGAAAATCTATCGTGTTGGAACACATCTTCAGTGGATGTCTAAAAATCTACTATGTTGAATTCACACCTCAGTGGACATCCAAAAAGGCTTTGCGTTGTGTTGCCTCTACTGTCCTTTTGACAGACGTCCGTGTGGACATCCATTTTTGACTGGAAGTGTTTTTTTAAACAAATATCTGTTATACGTCTACAATAAACATTCTATCAAAGCGACAATAAACTAACATATCTTTAAACAATAAATTCAAGCCACCACAATAAATATCCTGAATCACAAAATATTTAATTAATTCAAACTTAAAAATCAAATCCAACTCACTTGACATTAGCAAAATATTATATTCAAATTCTCACATTAATCAACTTTGGCAAAATTAATCGGTGATAAAAACATCTTTCTAGGAAACCTCGACGATACAACTAGACCGAAGTTGTTGTCGAGTCCCTATCGCAAACAAATAAAAAGGTCATGTCTTTGTGACCAAGTTTCAATGAGTGCACAACAAAATTTTCTTCTACTCCAACTACACAAATTAATTCTTTGTTTCTATTCGTTTGTACAAGCACTCTCTCAATATTTTTATTGCCCTCGTTACTTAGTTTTCCATCAAGTTAAACGATTGAGTTACATTATTACGAAAAATTACAATGTTTAGTTTCATTATCCCATAAAACATCATATCATTTCTTCTTCTTTTTTTTTTTAATGAGTGGAAGAATCGGGGAGGCATTTCCAAAGCGGGATCCCCCTGACGATATGACCATTAGCGTTTTTTTTTGACAATGGTAAGTAGTATTAGATATCTATCCCAAGGAAAAAAAATTCCAAGGGAATCAAGGGTCCATAGTGCATCAAATAAAACACAGAAAGAGCAAGGCAATGTTCATGCCAATAATACAGACCAACCAACGGAACTGGCAATAAAGTTCAATTATATAAAAAGCTATTAACACTACTGCTCCATGTCTTCAGCAGCAGCAGCGTGTTGTGAGATGGAATCAGTAGAAGGTGGAGGAGCATCTGAAGAAGCTGTGTGATTCTCAGCTCAAGCAGCTTTCATAGAGGTTAATGAATTCCTCAGATTCTCCTTCTTAAACCCTAGAAAAAGAGAATCTAACTATTGCCCCATTAATCCAATGATATCGGAAATAATAATATAAGAAGGTTTAAAAGAACCACGAAAAATTCTGCTGTTTCTTTCTTTCCAGGTTACCCAGAGAATAACTTGAATCAAAACAAACCAGCCGCAGTTACTTAAATGAAATTTAAGCGCAGGTTTATGCTGATATAAGTAGCACAAGTTATAAAATCCAGGGTATAACTTAGAATATAAGAAAAACTACCAAATCTGAGAAACATATTCACAGAACATAAATAAATGTTTATTAGTTTCATCATTCAGGTTGCAGAAGATACAGCTAGATGAGCCAACCCATCCCCTTTTTGCTAAGTTCTCCTTAGTAAGATTCTTATTATGAATAACGAGCCAAGAAAATAATTTAACCTTGAGTGAGACCCAGATCTGCTAGACTTGCTCAAAGAGATTGAATCTTAGTCCATCATCATTCAATACATTGTAACATCATTCAATCATTCAATATGACCATTTGCGTTGTTTTCAAATATTCTGTCTTTATTTCTCTCGCCATGATGTCATGAACAATGTCTTTTTATAAGAAAAACTTTCAAAGAATGGATATCCTTCAACTTTTTTTTACGAAGCTATAGATATATCAAACATTTTACAAAACTATGGTTTCTACCGTCATGTCGTGGATGACCCACGACGATGCTTTTTAATAAAAATAAAAAAAAGAATATGACATTAGTGATGCTATAGGTGTCAAGTAAACTATGTTGTGCTGGTATGGCACGATTGATAGAGGCCCAAATCTTCAATTATGCCTTGTTGTAATGACAAAGTTGAGAAAATGTCTGTCCCAAGCACCACCTATGGTATAAGTCTAATCATGTCTATGTTGTATTGTGCCATAGGTACAATCGTACCTTACTTCATGTTCTATTTCGTGTCTTATTCTGTGCCTTGCTTTTGTGTTATATGTAATAGTAGCTTAAAAGACTTTAAATAATATAATAAAAATTGAAAAGTAGTTTTTTATCATTTAAACTTTAAATTTAGTCAAAATTAAAAATATCTTAAGCATTTTTTAATCAAGAAATAAAATTCATTATAAATGTTACATTAAAAAAGTACATATTCAAAGGAAAAATACTAATATTTATGATGTTTCACCAAGACTTATATTATCAATAACATTAATCTAATCTTCTTGATTTTGTTAGTAACGATGTTGAGTAAGTTCTCAATCCTTTACATACATTAAGTCTTCTAAAATATCAATTTTCAATCTCGATCGTCTTTCATCTAGAATATTGCCATATATGTTAAAAAATTGTTCATAAGCAATTGAAGAGACTAGAATGGCTAGTAGATTTTTAGCCATACAGATAAAATAGGAAATGCTATACTTTATTTTCTCCACTAATTTAATATATCAAAATTATTCATATTTGGATATTTAACAAACAAATATTGGTAATATTTTTCATTAAAGGTGTGTAAATCTTGTCTCGCTATTTGTGAAGAAGATGAAGGTAAATCTTCATTATTATCAAGAAGTTGCTAGAAATATCAAATTAAAGAAGATGGTGTAGATGATAATGATGGAAGTGATGTTTGATTATTATATTTTGTAGCATATGAATCATACATTTTGTTTAAATTATCTTCTACAATTTTGAAGTTAAACCAACTTCCACACCTAAATTCTTTATTGTTTTATCTATTATTTTATTAACTAATTTTATTTTAGATCTAAGATCTGAACAACCACTTAAAGTATATAAAAGAGGAACACCTTGTCAATACTTCAAGTGTTTGCTTTTCATTCTATTTATCATAGAAACAAAATATTAAATACTATCATATTTCTTAAAAACCATAGAAATTTCAAATAAATTATGCAAAGCATGGACAGTGGTGGAATAATATATCCTAGATAATTTTACAGTTACATCATAAAATGGTTTCAAAAATTCATAAAAACAATTAATAATTTCAAAATCTGAATCATCTAATAATTTATTTGAATTTACAATATTATAGTTATAATAATGAATTATAGGCCATTTATATGAAATACAATTATTTAACATTAAATACATAGAATTCCATTTATAGGGTACATCTATAGGGTACATCAAGAGTAAATTTTTTACGAGGCAAACTATAAGAATCACACATATAATCAAATTCTTCTTGTCTTTTTTCAGAATTAGTATTGTTAGGCAAAGTACATCTTATTTTTTAAACATAATCTTTTATTTCATGCCTAACTCCATCTTGAATAATAAGATTAATTATAACATCATTGATGAAATAAATGAAAACCATTTGGTGTCATTTATTCTTTGCAAAAACATGAGAATGATAGCAGTATTATTAGATACATTGTCAAAAGTAATGTAACTGATTTTATTCTTAATACCATATAACTCAAAAATATCTATTATCAAAGCAAAAATGTTTTTAGCTTTACGAAGATAAGATATTTTTCTTAAATCAATTAATCTTTTTTATAAAAGTCAATTTTCATCTATAAAATGGGTAGTAACAGTTAAGTACCCAGTTTTAGTCCTACCCTTCCAAATATAAGAAGTGCAAGCTATAGAAGTATTAATATTATCCATATGTTTAATTAAATCTTGTCGTAAAATATTAAACTGATCTATAATATCTCGTCTAGTTGTATTTTTAAAAACATTTTTATATTGTAGGCAATAAGTTTGGGAAATATACTTTTGTTAGTATGGATTGCACCAAAATTAAAAGGTAAATTATGTACACCAATAAATCTAGCATGAATTTCCCTAGTTTTTTTAATGTTATAAGACTAATTAGTTATTCCACCATTTAGGTTAATTTGAAGTTGGGTTTGAGATGATTTTTTATTTATTCTTTGTTAACATGTAGCTCTATGTTTAAGTAAATGATCATTATCCATTAAAAGACTTACATGAGAAGTTTATCTTGTATTGCTTCCAAAATACTCACTCTTTGACCACTCTTTCATTGTTCTTTTTTACATCAATGTAGTAATAATTTCATATTTTAGTTCTTATGTTTCCTTTTTTTAAAGTAGATCCATTATGACGACCAGTTGATTCCATCATTGACGCTGATAATGAAGTTGGGTTAGTATCAACAACATCAGGGATTTCTTCTTGAACATCAAAAATTTCTAGATTATCAACAATCCTCCCTTGCCTTGTTTTTAATGATGATGCCATTGAGACTTAAGGGAGCTGAGAATTTGAGAGTTGGGAGTTGGGAGAAAAGAAAGTGTTGAGAACTTGGGAGTCGAAAGTTAAGAGAGAAAAGAGTGTTGAGAAAGAAGAAAGAGTAGTTGTTGTGGTGTGGTGAAATGGTAGGAGATGGGTGTTATTTATAGGTATTTTGGGATTAGATTGGTCCTAAGTGTAAATAAATTTTTATGAGGGGGTTTACTAATTTTTAAAAAAATTAGGGACTACTATGTATTAAAAAAAAGCATTCAAATGAAATTTTTTATCAAATAGACTCTTTATATAAATAAAAGAAAGAACAAGGATTAAAATACAAAATATCCTAAAAATACTGGCAACTACAACACTACCAACAGCTAAAAATAATGATAATAAAATAAAATCGAGCCATGCCGAAGCACGGACCCAACCATGCTTGTGTCGACGCAGCACGACAATCAGACGTCACAAGACTGGACGACCGTGTCGGGTTCGACACGTTATGACCCCTGCCGTCTCAATTGACACCTCTAAGTGATGTTAAAGTTCCATATATGTAACCAAGTGGACTTGTAGTCATGTGACAGTTAGAGTCATGTATTTGTAGCAATATGGGAGAGAGCACTCGTTTAGAAATAAAGTTTGAAAAAACTTATATATCAAAAAATTCTACATTTTTATTACACGGCAACATCAATAGCCATAAGATAACGCAAACAAAAAGTGAGAGAGAGAGGGAAAAAAAAAAGCCGTCATGAATTTTCTAAAAATCTAGATAAAGATTCGAGCAATATCTGACCAAACCAATCGAATATCCGTGGCTCAACCATGAGTGCGTTCACCAAGGGCAGTGATGCATTCGCTTCTGCTATCTCCACCAGGTCACCCCCAATGGCAGATCGACAAGAGTAGCGATCCTTGTAACTAACAAAATGCTCCTTCACCGGCAAAGTTGTCATAGACATTTCTCTCAACCTGTACATCTCAACGGTGAACCCTTCCTTCACATCAGGCCGGTGCTCCACGAACTTCTTCCAGACCTTACTCGTCAGAGCTCGTAAACCCAACTTACTCGTCAGCAGGTCCTGTGCCTTCTTTTGACTCAGAGGAGCAGAAGTGGAATGAACGGAAACCTCCAAAAGGAAAGCGATGCTCTCCCTTGGGACTGATCGCACTTCCCACTCTTTGCCCCCGATGGGACACAGGCCGACGACCACCCTGTTGCCGTAGAATTTCTTGCAAAGGACGCAGACAGAGTACCTGACGAACACGCCCATGATGGGGCCTGCGGCACTCATCTCCGGTGGGAACGACGGGAGATCTATCGTCTCGGAGCAGAAGGGGTTGAACAAGAACGCATGTAGATCGTCGTCGTGTTTCAGTAGGAACCATCCCTTTTTGTATCCCATGCAGGTGGACCTTGTCAGTTCTGGTAGTTCGATGGTGCTGCAAAGAGACGGTTCGGATAGATTGTAGATGACACATGCGTTGTTGTTTTTGTTGCTGCTGTTGCTATCGTTTCTGTCGTATACGAGGAGCATAGTGTTGCAGACGTCCGTGGAGAAGGCAGAAGTGGACGGCGCTTGGCGCCATGGTTTGCAGACAAGACGGAAGGAGATGTAGTCTTTGAGTGTGAGACGGCGAGATATCTCGGAGAGTGGGTCGGAGGGAAGATCCGACCAGTTGGGAGGGCTGCGGAGAGTAGGCTGAAGCCATGGACGCCTGTCGCCACATTCCATGGTTACTGGTTAGGGTTTCAAATTACAGGTTTAAGTGGACTCCAGAGCCAATTTTTGTTCGTAATTGATTCCATCTACGGTTTATATTCTGTAAGGTTGGCATAAGATTTCAATATCGTTCATTCAGATTTACTATTGATACAAATTTCCTTTTTCTTTTGATGAAGTTTCTTTGAAGAGCCCGGTTTTCCTTTGATAAAGTTATCCCAATGATACATTGCGAGCGCAATCCGTGATTTAATGACAAGATTTCCTACCGAATCCAACAGTCGAGATTTTGCGACTAATTTCAATTATTTTTGAGAAAAACAGACAGCTGTATCTTGCCAGTTTCGAATATATTTTAAAATAATATATAATAACAAATAAATTTATTACAATAATTAGTGAACATATTTATGTAAAAAATGGTTAGTACGTTGGATTTGTAAAGTTGAGATGAAGGGATAGGATGAGAGTATACCAATGCACTGTAAAGTTGAGATGAAGGGAACAACAGGATGAGAATATACGAATGCATATTTTTTTGTGAAGGAAAGAAACTGGTCTGGAGGGAAACGCCAATCTCCTTGCCTACGCATCATCGCCGTGTTGCTCTCGTCAACGACGACTCTTCTCCATGTGGATCTCATTGTAATATCTAGAAGTTGCCCAGTGTTGCCGTCCATGTTTTTCCGCCTTCTTGAGTGGGGACGTTGAGAAGTTTAAGAGGTGGGAGCGATTCAGCAGGTAGTCGAGACAACGGAAGGTGGATCATTGGATGTATCATGATGACAGACGTTTCAGGTGCAATACTGTTTGGATTCATTTATGGCCCATATATAGGCCTGTTCTTACTTGTCGGTGGCTGCACTAGGAGAAAAATTGTGTCGTTGTAGGTGAGAGAGAAGATGGTGGCTCCAACTGGGAGGGAAACTCATTACTGTCGATTATAAGCTTGTTGGACTTGAATTGGGAGGTTCATTAGACTTGAAGTAGCTCATCGACGTGAGGAATCGATCATTGATGTACGACATGTAAGAATCTTGGTTAGACGTGGAGGGACACATCGACTTGAGGAATCGATCAATGGTGTGAGGTATGTAGGGATATGGTAGATGGTTGTGATGAGTTCATGGGTATTGTTATTTCAATAGGGTCTGATTTTTGTGTAGTTGCCTACAGGATCAATTCCTGTTGGCAACTTAAGTTATTTTATTATTAATAGTTGGGAACATTTTTTATGTAGGTGTCTACATATAAGGAGTATGTTGACAACTTTTTATTTTTCATAAAGACATAAGAAAGAAGAAATAACTGTATAGATATACTTATTAGATATCCATAAATACATGGTGAAATTTTCATTCAAATTAAACAACTATTGATTCTTGATTTAAAGGTCTTAACATTCAACATATTTTGTTAAATTCTAACCGTTAAATTTTAGATTAAAAATTAATAGTGAATATAATTCAAATTAGGATGAAACCTTAACACATAGTATATTATATTATAAATTAACTAATTATATAATTAGATTTTATTTTTAAAAACAGAAAACTAAAACAAATTTTCCTGTAGGCACCTACACAAACCATTTCCTATTAATAGTTGGATTGAAGCAACAGTTGTGATTATTTTTTTTTTCAAGATAATGTATTTAGAAGAAGAAGGAATTCAAATCGGGGGTGGAAGTGAAAAAGGAAGAAGAGGCCAAATCGAAAGAATCTACTGTACTTAAGGAGGAGAGCGATGTCCTATTAGACCTCAAGGAATCCAAGAAGAAAACTTTGCTCTAGCTAAAGGAGAAGGTGAAGGATGCGATTCTCACCAACACTCTCTTCCCCAAGGTGATGGAGAAAATTAAAACCATAAAGGAGGAGACTATATATAATGGAGACCAACAAGAATGAGAAGGGGAAGACATCAGAGAAGGTTGACACCGTTAAGGAGGAGACGGCGAACGAAAAGGCGGAAGCGTCAGAGAAAATTGACATCGAGAAAGAGGTGACATCGGAATCTACCAAGAATGAAGAGGAGGTAATAGAGAAAACTAAAACCGAGATTAAGGAGACGATGGAGAAAACAGACATTAAGAAAGAGGAAATGACTGAGATTGAGAGGGAGAAGACACCAGAGACCACCGATAACGAGAAGGAGAAAGGAGTCATGGAGGAGATCGAGGGAGAGGAGGAGGAGAAGGTAGAGGAGACCAAGTTGGAAAATGAAGTTGACAAAGTCGTGATGCTATGGGGTATACCTCTTCTCCCTGCGGTCGCCTAAGACGAGGAGAAGAGGACAGAGACGGAGAAAGAGTGGATGGAGGCAGATAGGGTTTTCATCTTTTGTTAGGTTTAATCGTGCCCATTCGTTTAATTCAACGGCTGTGATTTTATGTGCCTATAGGAAAAACTCTTGTAGGCACCAACATACGCAATAAACTGATTTCAATAGTTATGTTATGCAGGGGGAAGAAGATGAACAGTAGTTTTTTTAATCATTTGATTATTTAAGGTAAAATAAATAAATAGTACTCACACGTGAATAGAAAGAAGAACTGTGCTTTTATTCTTGAGTCAGATAAATAAAACACATTATTTGGCAAATAATGAATAGTGATCTGGGAAATCTCAAAATCATATGGGTTTACTAATTTGTTTACTGTGTAATTATTTTTTTTTACAATTGTTATGCAATATTAATAAGGTTCTATTTATTAGATTATTTGACTGTGGTGTATGATGAGGATTATTTTTTATATGAATATTATTGCACAATATATAAAAGTCCTGATATTAGATTATTCAACTGTCGTGTAGTGAAGAAATGTATTCATACCTAGAAAGTAAGAACTTGTGCCTAAATTAAGAAGAACTGTAATAATCTCTTGTGAACAATAAATTATTTAGTCGAATGAGATTTTTATGTCATTAGAATTATAAAGAATTAGATATTAGTCCATTCAAATGGAAAAGATAAATAATGCCAATCTCTTCTATGATAAAGTAAGAACATAAAGTAAAAGAGAAAATAAAGTCTTGACATATGACTCTTCGGTGATCCTAAAGAGGATGCACTTGTTTGAAGAAGTTTAGTGTTGGGTCTTGTTGAGGATCTAGTGGTAATGATAAGACCACAAGGCTCAGATTCAATGTTTATTGATTGTCACAGGTTGATATATAAGGTCATTACTAATAAATTAAACATGTAATTAAATATATAATAATGGAAATGAGAATAGGTTGTATACCAATAGGAAGACCTCATTATGCAAACGATTGGTGGTCCAAGGAATCGACTAAAAAACTAAAAGGAAATGAAAGTGAAAACAAAGAATTTATTTATGAATTTGTATAAAATTGTGGTAAGTTAGGATCCCATTTACATATTGGATTTTTTATAAATTCATATTATGGTGTTGTCTATTACAGGTAATCATGAGTTGTAGAATTGCTTAGCTTGGACTTACGTGGAAGATAATTTTGGCTCAACAAATACACATGGGACTTAGAATAATATAGTTCTAGTGCGTTGTTTAAATTGTAATTCATGTAATAGAATTATTATGGACAAATTTAAGAGATGTAATAAATAATAAAATTTTAAGTATTCTTTTTTATCTTTTTGTAATGTTCACATATACACAGAGCCTTGTTATTACTTCTGCTAGCCTTTACGTGTCTGGACGTTATACTCATCACTAATGCCTCTTTCCCATGTTATGTTTTAATCCAATATTTAAAATCATGATTAGTGATAAATGAAACTTGGTAATGCTACAAAACAAACACACACCTTAAAATTTAAAATTAAATTTAATAATTATCTCATTAAGTCAAATCTAAATTATTGTTCTTAATAAGAAACAAATAACATTTTTTATTTATAAAATTTAAAATTTAAGTGGTTAAAATTGAACAAAAAGACATGTCAACAATGCTTTTTTGACAAGCTATGGTTGATTAAACAATTATATTCGTTTCTGTTATAACATTATAGATTAAAGTTTTTACAAGTGGCGTCATAGTTTATGTTTGAATTTAAAACAAAGTGTTAGTGAAAAATTATAACTACTAAGGATATTTTTAATCTATACTTAAAATTTAAAATAATTTAAATAAGAAGTTAAAATAATTAGATATTTTAAGGTTGTACATATGACATCTCGTGATTGAGCAAAGGTTGCACACATGGCATCTCATGTTGCAAATGATATCCTGAAAAAACAAGTGGGAGGGTTTTCTTCAATGACTGAGTTTTTTTGCCTTAGTGAATTCATTAAGTTAGTATTTTATATTTCTATGTTGCTAGAAATTTGTTTATTCGGATGATGGGAGTTTTTTTTTTTTTTTGAAAACCATCATTTTATCTACAGTTTCGATCAGTGATCTGATAGCTGCAATGTTTTTTTTTTGTTATCGATTTAAGTGAATTTTTATGCATGTCCTAGGATTCGAACTCGAGACCTGTGGCGAGTTTAAAGTTCTCCCAGCCACTGTGACAATGGAACATTGTCTGATAATTGCAATGTTACCTATCTATATATGTACCTTAATATTAAGGGAGAGGTTTGTGAGCTTACAAAAAAAAAAAAAATCAAGGAAAAAAAAATATTTTCCTTTTGACTAAAAATACATTTGGATAGTTGTTAGACAAATTCTAAATGTCTAAATTCTAAGAGTTGTTGGGATAAATCATAAGCAACTTCAAATGTACCTTGCAATAATCGCTTCTGTCAGAGATAAGCTTATAAACGGGATAGGTGTGGGATGGGTATAGCCTTATCCATATCCTTATCTTTTAAATTTAGGCAGGTAGTTAGTGTAAACACTCCGATTTTTGGCCAATGTTGGTAGGTAGACCTGGCAGAGGGTGCAACTGGACGGCGGACCTAGTCCTATCTCATATTCCCAAATCAGTCCCGTAAACCTAAACTAACCCAAAGCCTCCAAATTACCCTAAAAAAACCCCATTCACTAAGCCCAACTCTAAAAACCCAGCCTGTGTTCTCTGGCCCAATGGGATGCATGACCCGATAGCGCGACCCAAGTGCCCGTCAGAGCCAGGGTAGCCAGGCGTGCGCTGTCCGACCAGTCACTTTTGTCGTACGAGTAACGACGTTGTACGCTTTGCCTGAGTTATCCCTCGACGTGCCTGATATACCTGCAGCTTTCCCATGCCCTGCCACAACCACCACTCCCTATCGCATTGCCCTGCCGTTGCACGCTACGTCTACAACATGCCAGCGAGCCACCTGCAACCCTGATAACCACCTGCCATCACACCACTCCAGCCCACCTACCACGCAACCAATAACCAAAACCCCGACTTCTCATAGCCAAGACACGACCTTCAGTTGTGTGAGAGCCAGAGAACCACACTCACCTTGTGCGAGAGAGAGCCGAGACTAGACACCAGAGGAAGCCAGAGCACCTAATTCTCGAACCACCGACAACCTGCCTCTATCTCCATTGAGGAAGCATCCTAGCCACCCTCTGAGCGTCCCCTAGCCTTCTCCAACTCGTCTCTAGCCATCGTAACTGCTGCTTGAGCACCTCGCTGGAGTTCTAGCATTTGGTGTGAAGGAGAAGAAAAAACCAACCCACACAGGTAATTTTTACACCCCTCCCCTTCTGAAGTGATTTAGTGGCTCTAGTTTGATATTCCCGTAGTGTTTTCTCCGTTGATTTTCCCTTATTGCATTCACCCCATCTCCTTCCTCACTGACGGATGACGTGCGTTGACGTGAGGCCATCTCGGCCATTGAGTGCACGGCCTAGGCGTCTTGATGGCTCCCTCTCCTTCTCCCTTCAACTCCTGTCGCGACTGAGTCTAACCTTGGGCTAGGGCTTCCTTCTGGAGGTCACCCAGAACACGGTTGATGGTGACGTCGGCGACGAGGATGGGGGGACCTTGGTGTTTTCTAGTTGGTTTTCTCTGCACTTCCATCATGCCATGTCACCCCTTTAGATCCTCGTATGCCCATTTTACTGTGATAATGCATGCATTACTTGAAGAGAGGCGATAAAGGAGGAAGGTCTGGACTTTGTTCCAAGTGTGTGTCCTAATAGTGCGTCCCACATGCGCTTAGGCGTCACAGACCATGCAACGCCAGACCTGACTAAGCCTTGACCTTGTCCCCTTTCATTTAAGTTTTCCTGCATGTTTGATTCCTTGGCTTGATTATGGTTTCTTTAGTCACATTTGCTTTGTGTTTTCGCTTTAGCCCCCTTTCTAAGTGGTTTTGCTCCGTCTTTTGGATCTCCTGTCCCTTTTCCCCTCCACGTGGTCCACCTCCCTTTTAGTTACCATACTACAACCCTTGGGGTGTGTTAGGGATTGGTCGTGATAGCTAGTCGCTTGGACATGTCTTAGGGCACGTACTGGGTGCGTGTACCTCAAGCTCGTCCATGATGTGCGGTTGTCCCAGGAATTAGGTCCGACACAGCTTAGCCTCTGGCCCTGTCTCACTTTCATCTCTTGCATTTGTTTTATGTCGTACAGTTTCCCCCACATTTTTTATTACCTATGTTCCATCTTGTTTATCTTGTTTTGTTTCTTGTGCATCATCATCCATTAGCTACACATTAATGGGTGTTCAAGCGCATACATAACCATACATGTGAGCGATTTGTCATAAAAAGACTGACTCGTTGGACGTGCAGGGGTGTTTAACACCTTCCCCACACGTAATAGGAGTCCTTATCCTTTCTTTGGTTTGCAATGTCATATGTGTTGTGTCCTTTTGGTACGAAGTCACTTTTATCTTGCATTTAGTTTTGGTTTTGATTTTCGATACGGTTTTTCTCGTCTTTCCATTTTTTAATAGGCTAGGTGGCAATTCCATGTTCTTATCTTTATTTTTCTTTGCTTCTTTTTGGTGTTTCCGGGTCGTTTTCCCCTTGTCCTCAGATTCACCGAATTTGTCGTGGCCCTACCGGTCTTCATGTGGTCCCGATTGCATCGGAGCGCGGTTTCCTCCGCTGGCATGGTCACAGTAGGACATGTATAGACCTGTATCCTGTATGGTTCTACCCTTATTTGTCCCATAATTCATGATATAATATAAAAAAGATAGGATAAATGGATAAGCAGGTATAATCTTGTTCAGGCAAATGTTTTGAACATTGAGTATTTAAACAAATAACTAAAATCATATTCTTTTACTATATACATTATAAACTATTAGAACTTAAGAATTAGTAGTTAAAACATTATACTTTATACTTGAATGTCCAATTACAAATTCAAATCAAAATTGCTTGTAAGTATGCAAAACATTGTTTATCATTTCATAATTTTACAAGAAAACTAATATAAAAAAAACAAAGTGATTAGAATAATACAAGTAGATGGGTAAATCGGTACAAAGTTATCCTCACTTGTATGGCCGTACCTTATATGAATATGGGTAAAACGAGTGATAGGGTAAAATTATATTTAAAATATATTGGATAAATATCCTCCTTGTTTACAAGGGGTGGGTCAAGGCAGGTAACGGGTAAATATCCTCCTTGTTTACAGGCTTAGCCAGAAGTAAGTAGCTTCTGGAACAATAACCCACGTTGTTTTTGAAAAGCAGGATGAAGGCAGCTTTTGTCAGAAGCTGGATAAAGCCTCATTAAAATACGAATAATGGTTTATATGTTTGACAATGTTACAAATACCAACAGTAACCCATGGATAATTTTGTATTTTGACACTAATACAAACCTAGAATTTACATGAGGATGTTATTTTTCCAGATAAGCTTCTACCATTTACTCCAAAAGATAACTTAGAAGCTAGCGTTTGACATCCATGTCAAAAATTGACTTTTACCATCAACTATCCCAAACACACTTTTAAAAGTGTTTTCAAAATTATTGTGTTTGTACACATTTTTTGTTAGAAAGTAAATTCCTTTATCTTCTAACATAAACTTAAAATGTCTTCTCTTTTCCATCCATAAAGGTGGAATTTGAAGGGAAAATATTTCCACTTACTTTTTACATGTGTACGAATACTTTTGTTAGTGTCAAACAAAAAATAAAAAAAGGAAATAAAAACAGAAAATAAAATCCTATGGTTTTATTTTCTATTAATTTCCTTTTGACTCCTTATTTTCTTTCCATTGGTTTTCTTAGTAGCACAACAACAATTAAGTTAGTTGTTGGTTGCCAACCAATCACCATTGGATTTTGTTTCAATAACTAGATTAAAAATCCATATTCAAAGGGCAAAAATGATACTTGAATATTCAAATATTCTATTGCAAATGTTACATGTATTGCACATGTGAAGAATCTCAGTAACAGTTAACTATACTATAGTTAGGAGTGTAAACAGAGAGAATACGAAGTGAATTTGTCAATATTTAAATTCGAATTTGAAAATTTTTATCTACATATGAATTCGTATCTATATCTGAATAGATGTTAATTTTAACATCCGTATCTAAATTTGTATGCATCTGAATTCGATCGAGAAACCTAAATATGAATAAATTCGTATTCAAAATATCCGATTTAATTAGCAAAAGTCTTTCAAACTTATTTTTTATTTCCACAATTTTTTTAAAATTCAATGACTTATTTACATCTATAATGAGTCATTGACTATTAAAAAAATTTGGTACATGCCAAAAACTCACCATTTCATGTAGTTGATGCAAAAAGTTATACAAAGACATATTCTAGTGCATCGGTAACCAACAACAAATCCAATTAATCATTTTGACTCATATGATCTCTCATTTAACATGTGTTTACATTTTACAGGGGAAATTTTAGTTAGTAGACTATTTGATGAGAATTCTCCAACAATAAGTCCAATTAAACAATTCATCCAAGAAAAATAAAGAAAAAGGCAAAAAAATGAGATCAAACCAAAAGGAGCAGAGGAGGCCGTGAAACTCACTAAACTACTGGTTGTGATGACTTCCTACTATTGGTTGTTGGTTGGGAATGGAGGAGGAGAAAGAAAAGTAATTGTTTTGGTAAACGTTAGTTAGTTTTTCTTTCTATTACTTTAATAAATTTACAACCACAGTATTTCAAAGTATTGCGTCCAACAAAATATTACAAAAATGGTACCCCGTCACTCAGCAGGTGACAAACAAGCAAAAGTATCAAAGTTTGGAAGTGAATAAAGTATCAAAAATGGAACACAGAAGACAGCATAGACAGTGAGATGCAAATCAATTAACCAAAGGTTAATCATGGCCTGGAATAGCTGGAGTGCCAAGGTCCATCTCACGTTGAGGAGCCAAATTCTGCTCCCCCTCTCTGCTCTGTTGGAATGCAGATATTGCCATTAAATTTTCACTCTTTTCAAAACCTGTAGCCAAAGAGTCTATCCAACAATGAAACAATGCAGAAATATCATTGGTAAGCATAAAAAGATTCCTGTGTAAACCCCGAAATATTCTATTGTTTCTCTCCTGCCAAACAGTCCATAGAACAACTTGAACAAAACTGTGAGCACCAGATAAGGTGACATCAAATTTGAATGCAGGTGGGATGGCAAGTATATCCTCAATAGAATTAAAAGCTGGGTATATACATCCACTAGAGAATGATTGCCAAATAGACTGCACAAAAGGGCATGACAAAAACAAATGCTTTACTGATTCAAAAGAAGAGCAGCAAAAAATGCATGCATCATAGCCCTGCCATCCCTTCTTAATTAAATTTTCCTTTGTAAGAATTCTATTGCATAGCACTAACCAGGTAAAGAGTTTAATTTTCAATGGCACCCAACAATCCCAGATTTCATGCA
>JAMKQA010047242.1:0-23870 GCA_024699735.1 Posidonia australis | reverse complement strand
CCTGAAAAGAAATGATGATGTTTTAACCAGTTGCCAGCCAGTGTTTATGATTTGGTTTTGAGCCCAATGAGGCATTGTGTTTTAGGCTGGATCTGGTCAGAAATGTGAATTTGAAAGTGTGTTTTGGGAAGAAATCCCAAATATTGGAAATTAAAATGTTTTGGAAAAATGAATCCCAAAAGGGTTTTGAAAGAAATGTAAAGGAATGTTTTGTAAGAAAAAGTGGTTTTGGAATAAATTTCCAAGTGTTTTGAGAAAAGAAAAGGAAACATGGCTTTTGAAAAAGCATGGATTGGGATTGAATTCCCAAGTGATTGTTTAATAAAGAAAGGATGATTTTCAAAAAGTGAAAACTAAGTTTTGAAAAAAATGAGATTTATGGTTTTGCCGAGGTTTTGTAGTTTGAATGTTTTGGGGCGCGTACTGGGTGACTTAGATGTCACTCACGCATGCTATTTGGTTTTCAGGTGCAGACCACGTGCAGCTGAGTTCCGGTGCAGGAGTTGGAGCTTCTAGCCGCACATTGTGATCCTGAAGGTGAGCCTTAGTTACAGTTATTTGATGTTTCTGTAATTAGTGTAATTATGCTTGATACTGTGTTATGGTAGCGTGCCCAGGATCGGGGCGTTACAACCCTCCTCCACCTCTGAGTCGGGCACTGGGACCTTATTGCGACCATGGCCTCCATGTGACATCCTCTTGCTACCACAAACAAACAACAAACAAGTCAAGTGCAAGACTCTCCACTTATGCTGTCCCATGGAGTCTGATTCTAGCTCAAAACCACACAATTCACATTCATTTTCATTAGTGCTACCATGATTAGAGGTAACCCAACGCACAAGCAGCCGGTGAGGACATCATCTCCCCTGTCACCCTGCACTACTGTGGTGAAACTCCCCATGCTAGATAACACCACCTTGGCCAACAATCCTCTATAATATTTACTTGAATAGGGACACGTCTTTCCATGATGCCCCAACATACCCGAACACCTAAGGATATCCATTTCCTCTAGGCCTTGTCAGTACAGTCTCAACTCTCAACAACCATGGTGTAACGCCTCGAACCTAGGTATGTTACCTAAATCAAAGTATCATCAGTTAAATTACACTAATTACAGTAAAATTAAATAACTGTAACTAAGGCTCAGCTCTAGGAAACAATGTGCGGCTAGAAGCTCCGACTCCGACACCGGAACTTGACTGCACACGATCTGCACCTGAAAATCAAACAAGCACGCGTGAGTGACATCTAAGTCACCCAGTACGCGCCCCAAACACATAAAAATGTGAAAAACCAAAAACTCAATTTTTAATTTATAAAACTTGGTTTTATTTAAAGATTCAGTTTAAAAATCCTTGTTCTTTCCTTTGAAATCATTTGGGAATCTATTCCTAGGGTCATACTTTTTTTTTTCAAAACTCCATTTTCCTTTTTCTTTTAAAAATTTGGGAATCATTTTCAAAACCATGTTCCTTTTCAAAACTCATTTTTCTTCTTTATTGCTTGGGATTTCTTCCCAAGACTAAAACTACTTTCAAAACTCATATTTCTGACCAGATCCAGCCTAAAACACAATGCCTCTCCAGCTCAAAACCAAAATCATAAATACTGGCTGGTAACTGGTTAAAACAAAAATCTTATTTTATTCTAGGATTTTAGGACATTCATAAGTCCAATCCCAGACAAACCACATTTCTTTTCATTTCTTAAAATCACATTCTTTCCTTATTCATTTCCACTTTTCTTTATTGGTGTTACCTTGATCAGAGGTAACCAAGCACACAAGCAGTAGGCGAGGACATCATTTCCCCTACCTCCTTACACTGCCGTGGTGAAATTCCCCGTGCAAGATGCCACTGCCCCGGCCAACCGGCCTCAATTTCTTTCATATAAGCACGGGGATACGTCTTTGTCTGACGCCCCATCGGTGACCCGAACAACTAGGTACAACGACCCAAGCTCAGCCTACATTGTCGGTGACCCGAACAACAAGGTTCAACAACCTAGGCTTAGCCTACACCTTCACGAGCTCAGTGACCCGAACAACTAGGTTCAATGACCCAGGCTCAGCCTACATCGTTTCAAGCTCGGCAACCACAGTCGTGTTTGGCAACTGGTTTCATTGGAGCCTCATACTCCTACCACGTTGTCGACACCAACCCCGTGGTTCCTTAACACATTATTAGTGTTTCATTTTCAAAACTCTTTAAGTTTTCTCTTTTTCAAAACCATTTCCATTTCATTTCTTTTTCATTGCAGGAATCTGTTTCCATGCAATACTTGACCCTTTTGAGGAGTCCCAACTCAATTCATGAAAAATCATGCTTTAAAAGTCATAAATTGAGTCTCATTCCCAAAACCACACACAATCAACCATTTTATTCATTTATGTCCAAAACCCCAAAACTATGCCCAAATCCACTTATTCGGGTTCCACATTCCTCCATGTCATTTACATGGGGAAAACATCATTAACACATGCTTATTATCCATTAAAACCTTTCCTTTCTCATTTTATAATCACATTTATATATATCAGGGCCAGGGCAAAATCGACAGATCGAATTTCAGGTCTGGTATACCAAAAATCCCTGGTTCGATACACCGAATCTTTTCGGTATATCGAAAATCCCTAATTCGATACATCGAACCTTTTCGGTATACCGAAAATTCTCTGATTCGGTCGACTAGATGATTTTGGCCTACCAAAACCAGGTATCCTAGCTTAATCTGACAGAGATTCGGTATGTCGAATTCAGTTTGGCATGTTGAATCGCCCAAAACTAGGGTACCTCCCCTGTTTCAAGCCTCGAGTTCGCCAGAATAGGGAGCCTCTAGCAGACCCCCAAAACACTCATCATAAAATACGAGTAAATCATGGGGTGTAGACCCTTGAGTCTACTTCAAAACCCTACAAACCATTCATCAATCCATTAACTATACATCAAGATATAAATTCTCAAAGGGAACATGCTCAGAGTTAAACCTTGAAATCTATACAACCTAGCATGATCTCTACACATTCACATCATTTATCACATTTCCATCATTCCTACTATTTTTCTACAATCTTTTTTTCATGCACTTTTCACCGATTTCATGCATTTAATCCATTTTCATGGGAACCGGGAACAGAGGGAAAGAAAGGGGTTGCGTACCTCTTCCGGCGAACCTCCCCCTACTCTGGCGAGCTCCTCTTGCCTCGACGAAACCTCGACGATCCTCGGCCTCCAGCGGACACTCCTTCTTCCTCTTTCCCTTCTTCCCAACTTGTCTCCCTCTTCACAACCTCCTCCTCCACTCAATCTCCTCTCCTCTTTATCACCTCCTCCTCCTGCATGACGCTGGCCATCCATCCCGTTGGAGAGGACGGGGAGGCACGGGCTGGTGTTGTTGGTGGCACGGGTGTGGGTGGGGGAGAGGAGGAAAGAAGAAGAAGAAGAAGTATGCCCTTGGGGAGAGAAAAGAGAGAGAGTGTGAGAGAGAAAGGAAGGAAAGAAAAGAGGAAAAGACGGGCACGCAAACCAAGGCAACTATGCATCCTCAAATTGGACCCCACATTGGTTCTAAATCACAAGCAGGTGCACAGAAAGCTAACCACAAGCTCACACATCCTAGAAACAATAGATTATCCATTAATAAACAATTTATACAATATTATAATTAATTACATGGTTTACCAGTAAAAATGAATAATCAGGCCCAAATGTCGCATCCTACCCCCTTAAAAGAATTTCATCCTCGAAATTCAGCTATAATAAAATAAGTAAGGGTACTGTCTCTGGATGTCCACCTCGCATTCCCAGGTAGCCTCCTTTGTACCATGGTGTTGTCACTAAACTAACACCAATGGAATCACTTTATTCCTGAGGACATGCTCTTTTCTGTCCAGTATCTGAACTGCATTTTCAACCATAGACAGGTCCTATTGTAGCTCATCTGGTTGCACTGGTATCACCTGGGACGCATCGGCCAAACACTTCCTCAACATCGACACATGGAAGGTGTTGTGCACACCCGCCAACTCTGGAGGTAGACCTAGTTTGTATGCCACCTCACCAACCCTCTTGGTAATTTGGTATGGTCTGATATATCTTGGGCTTAATTTGCCTCTCTTACCAAACCGCATCACACCCTTGGTTGGTGACACCTTCAGGAAAACGAAGTCTCTTACCTGAATTCCAGAAGTCTCTGCCTCCTATCAGCATAGCTCTTCCGTCGACTCTGGGCAGACAACAACCTCTTCCTAGTCAGATCCACCTTGCCTTCGTACTGCTGTACGATCTCGGGCCCAACTAACTGTCTCTCGCCCACCTAACACAAGCAAGTGAGTGTCCTGCAGGGTCTGCCACACAATGCCTCATATGGTTCCATACCAATACTGGCGTGGTAACTGTTATTATATGTAAACTCAATCAGAGGTAAGTGATCCTCCCAGCTACCACCAAAGTCCAAGGCACAGGACCTCAGCATGTCCTCTAGTGTTTGAATGGTCCTCTCTGTCTGGCCATCCATTGGGGGGTGAAAGGCATTGCTAAAATTCAGCACTGTCCCAAAAGCCTCCTGTAGAGCTCCCCAGAATCTTGATGTAAACCTCATGTCTCTGTCAGACACAATAGACACTAGGACACCATGCAATCTCACAATCTCAGCCAAATACAACTTTGCCAGTTTTGCCAAAGGAAGATTCACCCTCATTGGCAAGAAATGTGTCGATTTTGTAAGGTGATTTACTATCACCCAAACTGTATCATTTTTTTCTTCGAGTTTGTGGCAAACCCGTCACAAAGTCCATCGACACATTCTCCCATTTCCACACTAGAACGTCCAAAGGTTGCAAAGTCCACCAACCCCATGGTTCTTTAACACATTATTAGTGTTTCATTTTCAAAACTCTTTAAGTTTTCTTTTTTTCAAAACCATTTCCATTTCATTTCTTTTTCATTGTAGGAATCTATTTCCATGCAATACTTGACCCTCTTGAGGAGTCCCAACTCAATTCATGAAAAATCATGCTTTAAAAGTCATAAATTGGGTCTCATGCCCAAAACCACACACAATTAACCATTTTATTCATTTATAAGGTCTAAAAACCCAAAACTATGCCCAAATCCACTTATTTGGGTTCCACATTCCTCCATGTCATTTACATGGGGGAAAACATCATTAACACATGATTATTATCATTAAAACCTTTCCTTTTTCATTTTATAATCACATTTATATATATCAGGGCCAGGGAAAAATCGATAGACCGAATTTCAGGTCTGGTATACCGAAAATCCCTAGTTCGGTACACCGAACCTTTTCGATATACCAAAAATCCTTGATTCGGTTGACTGGATGATTTCGACCCATTGAAACTAGGTATCCTGACTTAATCTTATATAGATTCGGTATACCAAATTCAGTTCAACATGCTGAATCGCTCGAAACTAGGGCACCTCCCCTATTTCAAGCCTTGACTTTGTCGGAACAGGGAGCCTCCGGCGGACCCCCAAAACACTCATTATAAAATACAAGTACATCACAGGGTGTAGACCCTTAAGTCTACTTCAAAACCCCACAAACCATTCATCAATCCATTAACTATACATCAAGATATAAATTCTCAAAGGGAACATGCTCAGAGTTAAACCTTGAAATACTTATGGCATTTTCTACCAAAAACCCACGAAGTCCATACAACCTAGCATGATCTCTACACATTCACATCATTTATCACATTTCCATCATTCCTACTATTTTTCTACAATTTTTTTTTCATGCATTTAATCTATTTTCAAGGGAACCAAGAACAGAGGGAAAGGAGGGGGTTGCGTACCTCTTCCAGCGAACCTCCCCTTACTCCGGTGAGCTCCTCTTGCCCTGGTGAAACCTTGGCGATCCTCGGCCTTTAACGGACGCTCCTTCTTCCTCGTTCTCTTCTTCCCAGCTCGTCTCCCGCTTCACAGCCTCCTCCTCCACTTAATCTCATCTCCTCCTCCCGCATGACGCTGGCCATCCATCCCATCGGAGAGTACGAGGAGGCATGGGTTGGTGTTGTTGGTGGCATGTGTGTGGGTGGAGGAGAGGAAGAAAAAGAAGAAGAAGTATGCCCATGGGGTGAGAAAAGAGAAAGAGAGAGATAGAGAGAGAGAGAAAGGAGGGGAAGAAAAGAGGAAAAGACAGGCACGCAAATCGAGGCAACTGTGCATCCTCAAATCGGACTCCACGTTGGTCCCAAATCACAAGCAGGTGCACAGAAAGCCAACCACAAGCTCACACATTCGAGAAACAACAGATTATCTATTAATAAATCATTTATACAATATTATAATTAATTACATGGTTTACCAGTAAAAATGGATAATCAGGCCCAGATGTCACACATGGTCATATCTGACAATTGGTTCCTTACCAAATTGTTGAGACCAAACCTCGTGGATCTGTACCAATAACCATGTAATTAATTGTAATATTGTATAAATGGCTTATTAATGGATAATCTATTGTTTCTTGTGTGTGTTGTGGTTTGTTGGCTTTCTGTGCACCTGTTGTGTTGTGGGACAAATGGGAGGCCCAGTTTGAGGATACACAGTTGCTTCGATTTGTGTGCCCATCCTTTTCTTTTTCCTTTTTTTCCTTTTCTCCCTCTTTCCTTATGAGCCTTCATCTTTATCTTCTCCTTTCTTCTTCTTTTGCGAACCCATGCTTCTAAAGCTCCGCCTGTGTTGCCCCGTCCCCTCCAACGCAAGGGTGATGGGATCAAAGGCTGGCATCATGCGAGGGGGAGGGGAAGATAAAAAGGGGGAAGGAGGCCAGTGGAAGGGAAGGAGTCGAGTAGGAGAAAGGTGAGATCAGTGTCGGCTAGATAGCATGAATATGTAGAGATCATGCCAAGATTGTATGGATTTCATGAGTATTGGTTGAAAATTGAATGCATGCTACAATAATTCAAAAATGAGCCTTGTGCCTTCATGATTTTATTGTGAATAGCATGCTTAATGAAATGATTAATGGTTTGAGGATTTTTGAAGTAGACTCTCCGAACCCAGTTCCACGCCATGTTTTATTCATGTTTTATGATGTATGAATAAAAGTGATTAAATGTATGGTTTAGTGTGGTTTTTGGGCATGAGACCCAATTTGTGGTTTTAAATACATGGTTTTGGAATGATTTAGAGTTGGGACCCCAGTAGAGGATCATGTGTTGCACGGAAAATATTCTGCAACGAAAGGATAAGATGAAAATGGTTTTGAAAGGAAAAACTAAGAGTTTTGAAAATGAAATAATAATAATGTGTTTTGGAATCACGGGGGTTGGCTTCAGCAATATGGTAGGAAAATGGTACTTCAAGAAACCAATTGTCAAATATAACCATGGATGCCAGAATGGGACTATGAGGAGTTGGTGTCGGTAAATTGATAAGATATCAATTGTCAAATATGACCATGGTCAATGGGCTTGAGACGGTGTAGGTTGAGCCTAGTATATGAACCAGGTGTTCGGGTCACCAATGGGACGTCAAAAAAAGACGTATCATCGTGCATATGGGAAGAAATTGAGGCTGGTTGGCCAAGGCGGTGTCCTCCCACACGGAGAACTTCACTGTGGTAGTACAGGGAGGTAGGGGAAATGGTGTCCTCACCTACTGCTTATGTGTTTGGTTACCTTGATCAAGGTAACATCAATAAGAAAAGTGGAAATTAATAAGAAAAGTGTGTGGATTTGTGAAAATGAAACGGATATGGTTTGGCTAGGATTGGATTTATGTTTGGTCCTGAAATCCTAGAAATAAATAAGAATTGTAGTTTAACCAGTTACCAGCCAATGTTTGCGGTTTTGGTTTTAAGCCCTGTGAGGCATTGTGTTTTCGACTGCACCTAGTCATGAATATGGATTTCTCGAGATATGAGAATGGTTTTAAAAATGCATAAAAAGAAAGAAAAGATGAGTTTTAGGAAAGGGTATGGTTTTGGGAAGAAATCCCAAACATTGAAAAAAGTGAATTTGAGTTTTGAAAAGGGCATGCTTGGAAATAGATTTTCAAGTATTTTTAAGGAAAAGAAAAATGATGTTTGAAATGGATTTTCAAAAGAAAATCATGTTTTATAAATCAAAAGCTATGTTTTGTGGTTTTGTCAATTTTGTTGTGTGTGTGTTTAGGGCACGTATTGGGTGACTTAGATGTCACTAACGCGTGCATTATTTGGTTTTTAGGTGCAGATTAGAGTGCAGTCTAGTTCTGGTGCTTGAGTAGGAGTTACTAGCCGCACATTGTATCTTGGAGGTGAGCCTTAGTTACAGTTATTTAATTATTACTGTAATTAGTGTAATTACTTTTGATACTATGATTTAGGTAGCATACCTGGATTCTGGGTGTTTCACAGTCGTATCTAACAATTGGTTCCATTGAAGTCTTACATTCCTACCACATTGTCGACACCAAACCAATATGGCGTTGCAACACATAACCATCCTCTTTTCAAAAAATAAAGGTTTTCTTTTCAAAACCATACCTCATTCCATTTCTATTGTAGGAAATCACTTCCATGCAACACTAACCATTTACTTGGGCCTCATGCCCAAAAATCCATATAAATGCTCATTTTTCATCTCAAAAGCCATTTCATAAAGCCTCTCTTAATTCATATGGGTATCAACCCAAAACCACATAAAACCATGCATTCTCATTTTCATTGGATCTCATGCCCAAAACTAATCGAAACCATTCCTAAGTCTCTTTTCATTAACATGGGCCTCAAGTCCAAAACTATATCAAAATTCATTCAGAAAATTCCACATTCCTCCATGTCATCCACATGGGAATGACATCATCAACACATGCCAATTAATCATTTAAAACCATCTCTTTATCCTTCATTTAAAACATTAAACATAAGGGCTAGGGTCTAGTTTTGGCACGTCGAAAATGGACAATCGATCGAACCAAGGGTTTTGATTCCCACAACGGTAGACCAAATTCCTTTCGGTCGTCTAAAAATACCTGATTTGGTAGACCAAAATCATCTAGTCGTCCGAATCTTTGTCAAATTACATTTTCCCTAGTCAAAATGGTTGATCGAACCTGGCCGATCATCCAAAATCTCCTGATTCAATTGACTAAAATCTTTCAATCGTCCGATTTAGTGACTTAGGGGACCCTTACACGGTAGCAAATCGACATACGAAATCTATTTTGGCATGTCATTTTCTAAGATTACAGAAAACAACCCAACTTCTACTCATCTCTTCTCCCCATTGGGAGTGAGGGGCGGACCCATCAAACATACCACATAAATCGCACATAAAAAATGGGGTGTAGACACTTGAGTCTATTACAAAACCCCTCCAATCTATTCCCAAATCCATCAAGCATGCTTTTCAAAATAAAATCATAAAGGCATAAAGCTCATATTAGCTCCACTATGGCATGCATACAAAAGTCCACGAAAAACCCAACAAAATGGCATGACCTAATCATAAACATGTAATTCATCACACCCCCAAAATATCTATGTTTTTGCATGATTTATTGCCATTTAACCATGATTTATGCCATTTTATCCAAATACAAGAAGAAAGTGAAAACAATGGCAGACATGTACCTGATGGCCGACTGACCGACGTTCCTCTCTTCCCTAGTGAGTTGAGCACTGACAGTGCCTCTAGGCTACACCGACCATTGACGAAGCTTTGCCTCACCTCTGGCCCTCAAATCTCTCTCTTTGGTTTCGATTCTCTTTGGCTCAACTCATGCCCTCAGTGCCATCTCCTTCGGCCCTTTTATCTATGCATGCCCCTACCACCTCTCTGACATTCGTTGGTCTGCTAGCCTTCCTAAAGCTTGGCAAGGAAGAGACAGGATGAGTCAAGCCTATGGCTAGGTGCTTGTGAAGATGAAGAAGGAGGAAAAGGAGGGAGGCCCGTGAAGAAGGCTCATTGGTGCACTATCCATGGGTTACCAAGGTCCAACTTGGGTCCCACACACATAGTTACCACACGCCAGAACCTACATAACTAGGGGAACAACAAATTAAGCCACATAGAGAGAGAAACCACAATCTATCACTGACACATCTGATTATCCATTAATAAACCATTTACTCAAATATTACAAATTAATCATGGTTTACAATAAAAAATTGATAATCGGGCCCAGGTGTTACATCTACACTCAACTAACCTTCCTATAGATGCCATTCCTTTATCATTAGGTTGGCCAATACATGTGTGTGTTTGCTTAATGCATTTGCAACCACATTGGCCTTTTCTAGGTGGTAAGACAAACTGAAGTCATAATCCATGAGTTACTCACCCACTTCCTCTGTGTCAGGTTCAAGTCCATTTGTGTGAAGTTGTACTTTAAGCTTCGATGGTCCGTAAACACTTTGAACTATTCACTATATTAGTAGTGCCTCCAAATCTCTAGGGCGAACACCACCCTAGCCAATTCTAGGTCATGAGTGGGGTAGTTCTTCTCATGGTCTTTTAGCTGGTAGGAAGCATATGGCACAACCTTCCTATGCTGCATCAAAATGCACCCCAACTTAGTTCCATAGGCATTACTCTATATAGTGATACCCTTGCTCCCAGACGGTATAGTCAACACTAGAGAGGTGACTAAGCGAGCCTTTAGCTCGTTAAAGATTTTCTCGCACTACCAATCCAATATGAAGGGGACTTCCTTCTGGATTAGTCTGGCAATGATTCTGCAATCCTAGAAAAATCTTGAATAAATCTCTGGTAATATCCTGCCAAACCCAGAAAACTCCTATCTTTTGTCTCAGTTTTAGGTCTAGCCTAGCTGTTCACTGCTTCTACATTGTCTAGATCCACCTTAATACCTTCTCTAGAGATAATGTGCCCAAGAAATGCGACGTCTCTCAACGAAAATTCACATTTCGTGAATTTGGCATATAATTGATGTTGTCGTAGTGTCTCCAACACAATTCTGAAATGCATCTAGTGGGTCTTTGCATCAAGGGAGTATACCAGCACATCGTCAACAAACACTACCACAAACTAATCTAGATAGGGCCTAAACACCATGTTCATTAGGTCCATGAAAGTAGCTGAAGCATTTGTCAACCCAAACAACATGACCAGAAACTCATAATGTCCATACCTAGACCGAAAGGCTGACTTATGCATATTTGACTCTCTGATCCAAAGTTGGTTATATCTTGATCTCAAATTTATTTTTGAAAAGACTGATGCTTCTTGCAACTAGTCAAATAGGTTATCAATTCTGGGCAGAGGATATTTATTCTTTATAGTGACCTAGTTCAACATCCGATAGTCGATACACAACTAGAGTGAATCATCTTTCTTCTTAATGAACAATACCTATGCTCCCCAGGGTGACACACTTGACTTGATAAATTCCTTTTCTTGTAGTTCCTACAGTTGATTTCTGAGCTCCCGCAATTCGACAGGTGCCATTTTGTAAGGTGCCATCGAGATCTAGCTTGTTCCTAGCACCAAGTTGATCTAAAACTCCACCTCTTTATATGGCGACATTCCCCATAACTCTTCTGGAAAAAAACCAAGGAACTCTTGCACGATAGGTATATCTTATACCCTTAAAACTAGTGAAAGAGGACACCGTCACACAAGCTATGTATTCCACGTTGCTTTTTGCCAGAGAGTGATATGTCTTTATTGCAGAGATCGCCTTCTTTGGTTCTCCCGATCTGGCTCCTTGTATCATATACCGACTCTAGTCTAGACATTCCACCAACACCTTTTTCTTCGCATAGTCTATCATAACTACGCCAGCCAGTCCATTCCTAATATAACACCATACTCTTATATCTTCATTATGATTAAACAGGCCTTGAAGTCTCTGCCTCCTAATTTGACATCGACTGATTGCAAATATTTCCATGATAGACTATGCTCTCCCAAAGGAGTCACCACATCAAGATGGAAAGCTAGTTTAGCTGGCTTTTCTCCATTCTCAACTGCAAACGACTCAGAGATAAAAGAAAATAAGCTTCCTGAGTCGAACAATACTCGAGCCATTCGATCAACCATTAGGAAGGAACCTATCATTATCAGACCACAACCACACCCATTGTTATTATTGATAGTAGTACTAGACATATTACTACATAGGGATTTAATAATTCTTATTACATAGACATCATTGCTCCTTACCCTCTACTACATCTCTTGATGGACCGACATTTGGAGCAGATATGGAGAATACTTGCCCATTGGTTGGCTAGAGGGGAGAATCCCCTGCTGACTTCAAAGGTTCAAGGCATGACTTCTAGATATGTCTAGCCTTCTTGCAATTGTAGCACACCATGCTTTCCAAAACTCAATGTCAATGAGCACAATGCGATGCTAGATGCTCTAGTCATCCACAGACGAAGCAAAACCTCCCTCCCGAACCACTGCTTGAACTAGTCTGGCTATGTCCAACACTCCCCTTTCTAGCGATGTTGCATCCCTCATTCATAGTAGAATCTGAGCTTTCCATCATGTAGACACCCCGATTTTGTAGTCACTTGACAACAAGCTCCTTCGAAAAGATGCTCTGGTTGTGACCATCAAAACCCTAACTTTCAAACCTAAACCCTAGCTCAACCTAACCCCATAAACGCACTCAAGCCCACACAAGCCCATTCAGGCCCACACAAGTCCAATCTAACCTAATCAAAAATTAAAACCAAGCAAAACTCATTTAAAACATTTAAAATCAAAATTAATCAAATAAAAACCCCAATTAAAACGAAGATTAAATAAAATCCACTTAAAATCCAAATTATTCAAGTGAAAACCCTAATTAAAATCAAAATCAAGTAAAATACATGTAAACCATTTAAAACCCAAATTAATTCAGTAAAAACACTAATTAAAACCATAATCAAGTAAAACTCAATAAAATCCATTAAAAATTAAATCTAATTAAATAAAAACCATAATCTAAGCAAAAACCAATTTAACCAAGATATAAGCTAAATCCCTAATTAAGTCAAGTAAAAACTAATTAAATCTAAATTAAAACACAAACACAAAACTTTAATCCAATTAAATCACAAAAAATCCTAAAATAATAAAACCCTAAAAAACCCTAATTTAAAATCAATTAATTAAATCACAAAAACCCTAAAATAATTAAAATCCTAAAAACCCTAAAATAACAAAACCCTAAAAACCCTAATCAATTAATTAAATCCTAAAAAACCCTAAAATAATTAAAATCCTAAAAAACCCTAATTTAAAACCAATTAATTAAACCTTAAATCACAAAATCAGAATTTAATTAAAATCATAAAACCTAATTAAATACCTAAATCTAAAATCCTAAATCCCTTAAAAAAACCTTAAAAACAAAAACTTAAGGAAAAACTAAAATCATAGGCCCACTCTCAGGCCCAAAACCAAGCCCAATATCCTATTTAATCCCTCAATCACAAACTTTAGATAACCCAAAAATAATTCCGGTGACACCCATCGTTGGAAGTCAACCCGCAATCTTCGGCGTCATCTTCGACAACAATCCCATCATCTTCAGTGCTCAATCGTCCTCCAGTGGGATCCCCGACCAGTCCTCCTCTAGCTCACGCTTGATCCAACGATGCACAGCAGCTGGAGAGAGGATCGACGGCATGGGAGAGCTCCGTCGGAGTTTAAAAGGTCCTTGCCGCCGACAGACCAGCGATCCTCTTCAAGCCCTCCTCTTTCAGTCCTCTCTGCTCCTAGCATGACAACCTCAGAAACCCAATCCAAAGCCAACCCATCAATTCCCCACATCTAGAGCCTTTCCCCAAGCCTTTGGCCACCTAGAACCCCCCTTAACTGTCGCAGCCAGAGCAGCCACTGGAGAAGCACCGTCGTCGAGCACCACCGGGGAGATAGCACCACCAGCCAGGTACTCCTTTTCCCCTCTCTTTCAATCTCGAGCATACGCCATAGGTCCAAAGGACTCCCCCTAGCTTTTTAGATGAGTTTAGCCAGAGTAGGCTGCCCTGACAGTCGTCTTTTTCTCCTCTGGTGGTGGGTTCACCACCACTAGCGAGGCATCAGGCGTCCTAGGTCCTGGAGAGGTCCCATGGGCCTCTCCTTCTTCTTCCTCCTCCTCCTCCCTAAGTTCCCAACACTCAAGAGAGGTCCTTTAGGACTCCCGCACCTAAAAATGCTATCGCTGCTCCGTTGACCGTTGACTCACCGCCGTCAACTGCCATCAAGACCCCCGACACCCTCTAGACACTCTCACCACTCCTGACTACCACTCGAAGCTCCACCTCGTCACCTGGAACCTCGCCAAGTCGCCGTGTCACCGTTCCAGAGCCTAGAGCACCGCCCCAACCTTCGTCGTGGTCTTCTCTGGCGTAGGGAATGGGAGAGACACTCTAGACCTCCCTAGCCTTCGACGACACCACCAAGAGCCTCCTCTCGTCACTCCGAAGCTTCTCTGGCCCTCGCTGCATCGTTCCAGCCGCCACATTGCTGCCAGTTCTCTTCACCGTCATCTTCTCTGACGTCTACAGCTAATTGCCGGAGCCAGAGATGGGAGGAGATCCTCAGGCCTCCCCATCCCCGTCCGACGCTCTAGAAAGCTCCGTCGTGCCTCCTTTCAGCCTCCTAGACCATCGTCGGAACCTCTCCACCGTTGTAATGCCTCTGGCCAGTCGTTGGAGCCCTGCCAAAGTCCTCGCCGATGATCAGGCACCGGTGAACTTCGAAGGGGAGTTTTTAAGATTAGGTCCTGTAGTTTTAGGTTTTTTACTTTTAGGCCCCAAGATCCTTACATTTAAGTCCTGTGTTTTTATATTTAAGCCCTTATAATTTTAAATAACTTTCATTTCTTTATTTGTTTATGTAAGAATTGCATTTGGCTCCCTTCATGTTTTAATTTTTCATCTCTATTGCATTCATACATGTTTTCTCACATTTAATTCCTTGAGATCAGGTTTTCTTTGCAATTAAGTCCTGAACATTTGCATCATGCATCCAGAGCTTCTTTTTTAAAATGAATTTTCCTTGTGAAATTTGCTTCTTGACCTTGAGAAGCTTCATAATCACATTGACCATCCTAAAAGTTGAATTTCTATCACCTTTAAGTCCTAAAATTTTGCATGTAAGCCCTTGGATTCATAGCATACAATCAGTGAGTATAAGAAATTTGCATCCAGATCCTTAGATTAACTTTAAAGCCATCATCTAGGGTTTTAGTTGTTTTCACACCTATTATTGACATTTTCCACTTATTGCATTTACAATTTTGCACTTAAACATTAGTTTCATTTAAAATATCATGTTTGCATTGTAAATTGATCTTTAGTTTCACATTTTAGTCACATTTGCACTTATATGTGAATTTTGCACATTAGACCCTGAATTTTCAGGAAATTACTAAGGTGCATTTCTCACACATCTCAGTGCCACATTTTCATTTGATCCATTGCCTGCACACTAGGATAGAAGTCACTGTATACATTTTAATCTAGGTTTTCCTCCTTTTTTTTGAAGTTTGCATTTTGGTCCCCGTACTTGTCCTTTACTGTGTTTACATGAATTTATTGTTCTTAATACCTTATCCTTTTCATGTTTTCTTGCAAATAACTTCTTTCTAACATTTTGCATACATTAGACCATGCATCATCCATAGGCACACATTTATCACATTTGACCATTGAAATGACCAAATTGCCCATGTGCCATCAATTCATGCACATGCATGTTAGTTCTTGCATTAAGTCATGCATAATCTTTGTTCAAGTCATTCCTTAGCATCTTTTTCACATTTAAGTATACTTTCATGCATTTTGCTTAGTTTTCATGTCATTTCATCCATTTTGAGCAAGCCCGCATCCTATGTGTTTTTTCCGTGGATTTTTCTCCAGCCCGTTTTCGGATTCCTTCGCTTGATATTCGATTTGACTCCCGTTATTCTATATTTTTGGATTTTTGGATTTGATTTTGATTTCATTGCCCAAGGGCATACACTAACAGACCAAAAGGCTCACATTGGCCCAATCGCAGATTATTTTCCCCTTTTTGATTTTCACAACCTTTTCCCTGATTCCGATTATTCGGGTTGACGCCACTCTTGATCATTTTGACATCGATGTGTTTTTCCAAAGAATTCCTTTCAGAAACATCGTTACTTTATGTGATTTTCTCCGTATGTTGCCGTTTGCCTGTTTTACGTGGATTTCTTTGCAATTTTCCCATTTGGGTTTCCGTGATGTTTTCTACGATTCTAATGATTTGGGTCTATCGCATTTTTGATTCTCTTGAGGTTGGTGTGATTTTCTGAGCCATTCTCTCCAAAAGCACCGTCATTTTATGTGAATTGCTTCACATGTTACAATTTACTTATTTTGTACAGACTTCTTTGCATTTTTTCCATCTTGATTTCCTCGATGTTTTCTATTTTTTTGATGATTTGAGTTGGTTGCACTTTTTATTCTCTTAAGGTCTGTATGATTTTCTGATCCATTCTCGTCAAAAACCTCGTCATTTAATGTGATTTTTTTGTCACGTCGTATTTCGTGATTTCATCATTTCGTGTGGATTTCTTTGCAATTTTCGTGTACCATCTCGCACATCCATCTAGTCTTGTCTCGACATTCATATTAGCATGATTAAAGCACAATCTAGACTTAGCAAGCATTCATTCAACCTTTAGCAAGTGAATTGGCCTAGAAAGACCGAGTTTCTCGGACGTACGGGGGGTGCCTAACACCTTCCCCATGCGTAATAGGAATCCTTACCCATCCTCTGGTTTGCAGACATCTGGCCTTTTCATTTGCATCTCATGCGTTCATCTTTTTTGGTTTGTTTGTGGTTTTCCTCGTCTTTCCCTTAAAAGACTAGGTGGCAACTCCTTTTCTTTTTGTTTTATCCTATCTTGCGCCTTCTCTATCCTAGCATTGCTATGGCCTCCTCCCTCTGACGCAACTCCGCGCCGGATCCCCGAGCTGGCATGGTCACAGAACTAGCGACTCCGTTGGGGAGTACTAGATTCTGGCTTTCAAGTTAGTCTTTTTGCTTGCTTTTTGAGGCTTTGGCTTCACATGTTTGCTTGTTTGCCTTGCCTATGTGTGTTTGCTTACTTAGTGTGCCTTTCACACTTTCTTCTACACATTTTCTCTATCACTGCACTCACATGCTTTATATTTTGCCTTTTGATTTGATAGATGTTTTCTTTTCCCAATCATAATGCCACAACACTTGCACATGCCATGATCAAGCCTTTTGCTTGTTGTTTGCTTGCTTGTTTGCCTTGTGTGTTTTCATCCCTTTTCGCACTTGAAATGCCTAGGGGATTAGAGACATGTTTTTTCCCCATTATGGTTAAAAATAAAACACACAAACTCAGAGAAACAATTAATAAGGCAAAACTAGAGGCCAAATCAAACTCTTTCCCCCTTGGTTAATAAAATGCAAGTAAAAAACACAAAAGCATATTGCATGATTGATCATATAGGGCATGCATCTTCCCCCTGAGTCCATCTACAGTCTGCGAAAAACAATTCTAGCAGCCCGTTCTATAGCTTTGGTGTAGGGTGTATTGCTAGTTTGTTCCCCCTTTGAGGTCGTGTCAGTGTTATTAGAGGGTACAACTCCATGCTACAACAGGAGATGAGGCCACCAAAGCACTACTCGTTCACTGCCTGCGCTTTGACTAGGATTCAGAGCTGCGACCTTCACTTTCTAGCCTGAGTCTGAGACCCATTTACCCATGTGTGATCCCAGAGTAGATGGCCTTTTAGGAAACACTTAGTTGGTGAGATAGAGCATACTAGTTTCATCCATGTGCATGAATGCCATTCACTCCACCATAATAATTGCATCTTGTTGCTGATTATAACACCAGTAGTTTTCTTTTTTCCAGGTAGAGTGTGAGTTCCTCAGCCACTGCTCGAGCGTTCCTTCCTTGACTCCCCTGTTTGCGATGCTCTGTTGTTGATCATCTTTTCTCGAGTTATTCATCACTTTGACGATAGCTCTTCCTAAGATTCATCCCCTCATTTGCCACCGTAGTCTAGTTCTCACCCGTTCCCGATCAGCCATAGCCTAGCGCAACAACAAGCCTCTTTCCGCCACTTTTGCTCAGGAGGGCACTCCATTTTTGGTCCCTCCTACCCTCACTATGTTGTCAACTATTCACTCTGTCCTCTTCGTGCATCACAGAGGTTTTGTCTCCTAAACCGTAGGACATCCACTAACCTTGGCCAATCTGGAGCCAGGCACTGAGTCTATCTTAGTGACCTTTGCTCGGGTTCTAGATGTATCACTCATGGCCTTGCTCCCACAGGATTCTTTCTCGTTTAGCACTCAACCCACTACAACGATATCCTTTGCAGGTTCCCTGCCTCCAGGGCAACCTGTGTCTATCCCATCTTTGACATCTGGACTTTTGACTGTGCCATCCCTCACCGTCTTTTAGGGATCTCCTACTGCACAGGCAGAGTATCTATTGGCCCTCGCTCAGAAGATCGAGGGCATGGCCTTTGCTATCCAGTCAGCTATGGACCCCACTATTCCTGAGATTCCCTGGCAACCTACTCCGGTGATCCAGGCGTCACCTTCTGCACCACCACCTTAGCCCTCACCCCAGCTCCTCACTGCACCAACATTAGGTGTGACACCACTGCCTCAAACGCACCACCTCACTGCACAGCATCCTACTCCAGCATCTAGTGGCCAGCCCCTCTAGTTGGTTGGAGTACGGTATCCACAAAGCCTGCAGCCTAGCGTCGTACCGCTGCAGCAGCTGTTACTCCCACACTTAGCATCCACTGCCACACAACTTTCTGCTCATCTTGCTCTCACACACCATCAGGTTCAGGCACCTTCCCTCCCAAAATCACATCCAGCACTTATGCACGGATATGTTTGCCATCATGCCGTAACACCAGGTGGCATGATGGTGGACCTGGAGGAGCACTTAGGTGCGACCCATACAGCATATGTGGTCATTCCCCCTACTACATCACCCTCATCGGCAGCAGCTCTAGATACCCTCCATGCCAGGGTGGGTGACCTAGAGAGAGCACTTTGACAAGTGCGGGGAGGCGACCGCCAACCCTACGAATTCCAGGAGCTCTGCTATTTCCCAAAGGCGACTCTCCTACCGCATTTCCAAATCCCAGACTTCGAAAAATACAATGGTAAGGGTTGCCCTATTTCACATCTTAGGGCATATTACGGAGATCTCGCTCAGCTCCAGGCTGACGAGAGGCTACTGATCCGCCTTTTCCAAAAGAGTCTCACTGGTCCAACCCTCAAGTGGTTCACATTACTTGACATGGGCTCAATCAAGACTTGGAACGACCTCTCATAGGCGTTCATGGATCAATTTGCTTTTAATCTTGACTTGGTCCCAAAGAGTGAGGACCTTGTCGCCACAAGATAGAAACCCCACGAGCCGTTTAGGGAGTACGTCGGCCACTGGCGCGCCCTTGCATCACAAGTGAGAGATAGACCTTCTAAGGAGTTTATCGAAATCATTATTCGAGGTGCGCAGCCAGATGTTGGGGCTCTGTTGAGCATTCAGCTTGTCACCACCTTTCCATCTTTGATTCGAGCATGCGCGCATGTAGAGAGCACCCTTCATAGTGGCAGCTTTCCTGCACTCGCCACTTTTGCCAAACAAGCCACATCTCTAGATCACCATGTGAGCAGAAAAACTTGTAACGACACTGGTATCAGTTACCTTAAGAGGCAAGATCCTCCCAAGCCTATCGTCACATACGTAGGGTCGCCCACCATGCCCGCCAATGTGGTGAACCAACCAAGCCTGAATCAACTAGTTTATGCACCTACACCTAGGGCACCGCACACACCATAGATCACTACCACTGCCTAGCCGGTGTATCCTGCGGCACCGGTTTGGCAAGGACTCCACCCAGGGAAAAGACAGCCTCAGTATGCTACGCGACAGTACACCCCACTTGTTGATCCACTGAGTGCTATCCTCCCTAAGGTGGTGTCACTCCTAAAACATCCGGAGGTCCGTCCCCTTCCGCCATTCAGGACTTGATTGACCATAAGGTCATCGTCATTGACACCCAGGAGGCACACACTGCACCTGCACCACCACCTCCATGTGTACAAGCACCACTTGCATATCCCAACATTGTCAGCCAACCCATGCCTGCGCATAACAACTCAACAGGCGTTTGGGCTTCAGGAATCCATTTCCTTTATGCTTTTGGGTCTACGACATCCATAGTGGACCCCTCTGATCTGATCCATACTGTTGATTAGCCTTTCCCTACTCATCTTTATCGTTTGAGTTGTGCCGGTTCTAAGTCAGCAGTCCACATGATACGGTTGACCGCAAAGGATGAGCGTACCGCCGCACCATCGACCATGCACTCTGGGTTGCCCATTTGCCTACTCGCCCGACCCATGCCTACTCATCCTGTCCAGCATCCTATCCAACATCCTCTCTAGCCAGACCACCTTTCAGTCAGCCCGATGTCGGCTCCGCTGGAACTGGCATTACGTACCTCTCTTGTCGTCCATCTGACAAGGGACAATCACCGTGTACCCTATGATTATGCCGTAGAGATGTGTGCAGAAGTCACCTGGTCAGCGAGGGTGTACCCGCCCACACCAGTAGCCCAGCTTGATCGTTTAGCGTCTTCCCTTCATCAACCAGTTACCCAACCTTCCAGGACGGTCCCTTGTTTGGTTCCTACCACTTTTACCTGGCAAAAGTAGTACTCTGTCGACTTCACATCTCAACAAAAGAAGGTTAAGGCTGACATCTCTATTTGTGATCTCATCCATACTTCTTTGGAACATCGAGAGGCTTTCCTTAGGGTCTTTCAGGCTGCTCACGTCTCCCCCACCGTAGAACCGTCCGCTCATGAAAATATGGTGGGCATGATTGCAAAGCCTCATGTCATTTCTTTCTCCAGCGATGAGTTGCCTCCAGTATGAGCCAACCATTACCAGTCCCTATTCATCATGATGCAATATCAGAGCTTTCGACTTCCCCTCCCCTTGGTTGATAACGGCGTGGGCCTAAATGTCTGTCCTTTGCACACAGTAAACAAAATCGGATTCAAAGCTGAGGATATCATACCAGCTATGAAGGGAATGACAGCTTTCGATAACACGCATCACGACGTGCTAGGGATGCTGGTTATTCCTCTCACTATAGGGCCTGCAGTCTTTGATGTTGAATTCTATATTGTGGATCTAGAGCCCTCTTTCAATCTCTTGCTTGGGTGCCCTTGGTTGCACAAGCATCAGGTGATCCCCTCGACCCTCCATCGTATGGTTAAGTTTCGCTAGGGCAACGACGTAGTTGTTGTCATGACGGAAGATCTTGGCAAAGAAAAGGTCGACTCGGTCTCCTCTGCTTCACTCTAGATCATTCATTTTGACCCTAAGCCATCTGATGTCATGCTCCGAGTCAACCACTTCGAGCCAGTCAATTACATTCTGGCTCTCGAGTGTGTTAGTTACCTGACTGTTCGCGGTAATCTGCTTTGGATGATCGGAAACTTGTGTCACAAATGGGGATACAAGAAAGGAACACCACTCGGGCGACACAGCCAAGGAATCTCCGAGCCCATCCAAGCAGAGGAAAGGCGAGAGTTCGAGGGACTGGGTTACGAGTGGCAGCCACACGGATATTCACGCACCAGGAGGTACAAGAAGATTTTTATTCCATCAAATCTCACCAATTTTTTCAGTGTAGGGATACTCAATCCCAATCAGAACCAGGCCACTATAGAAAATAGCTGATGCCAGATGATGTAGCCACCGCCTCAACCATCGGAAGCCATAGTGACAACATCAACTACCACCCCAACAACGAGCCCCGTAGTGATAATCCTACAAGAAGTTGCACTAGCAGAGCCATTAATGCAGTCAGTCAGTCATGGGCATCACTTACAACGATCTCAAATCCAATCAGTAGAGGTCCACAGTCCAGATGAGTCAATGGCAAAGCAGAGTGCCATTCAGTATTCGGACTACACCTCCGAAGAGGACGAGACAATTGGCAAGGCAATTCAGTTGAATGATCAAGTCAGTGATTTAGAACTTCTGTTTAAAGAGCAGTTGTCAGTGTGGGCTGAGGAAGCAGCCAAGCATCAAAGGCTGAGAAAAAGAAAGGCAAGGGTCTCAGAGTTAGAGTCAACAATCCCCCACCAGCAGCCAGACCACTCATCCATCATGGTCCTAGCTGTGTCACTGTCAGAACCCACTAGACCATTGGAGTTAATCACTTTGGAGCCTGGAGACGAGTCTAGATGGTACATGCAGTTAAAGCCCTACTTAAGGTGAGGGTAAAAAAAAAAAGACCCTGAGTTAAGCTCAAGAGGAAAGCCAGGCGGCATCACTCCTATCAGTCAGCAGTAGGACAACCGCTAGTCAATAGCACCACTTCTACATACTACAAAAAATACAAAAAAACCAGAAAACCTAAAAAAATTAGAAAAACCAAAAAAAATCAAAAATAGCATCAAGAGCCGAGGAAACAGAGCAACCTGGCCAGTCAACAGACCCCACCGTCAAAAAGCTAGAGGTCACGTAATGCAGATACAAGAACACCAAAGTTAGTGTGACCATCATGAAGAATCATTAGGGGCTGAAATCAAAGCACATCCTCTCCATTGATGTCACCTACCCAACCTTCAAAGAAGAAATCCTATTACAGCTCATCGCTTATGAGGAAGAGGATGATGACATGGATGAAGACAGTGAGACACCCAAATTCCAGCCCTACGACAATGATCCAGAGGGGCCAAATATGCATGTTGAGGAAGAAACTGAATGAGTCAACATCGGCACATCAGAAGATGTCAAGGAGGTACTCATTAGTGCTAAGCTATCACCACAGGGCAGGGTAGATTTCATAACATTTCTGAAAGAATACACAAATGTCTTCGCATGGAGTTACGACGACATGGTCGGCCTGGATGTTGAAGTGGTGGTGCACACATTACTCCTGAAGCCTAACGAGAGGCTCGTCAAGCAAAAACTCAGGAGATGGCGACCTCAATAGATCTTGAAGCTCAAGGAGGAAATCATGAAGTAGCACAAGGTGAACTTCCTCAAGGTGGTATTATACCCTAAATGATTAGCAAATGTTGTCCCATTGCTGAAGAAAGACGAGAAGATTTGTATGTGCATCAACTACAGAGACCTCAACAAGGCGAGTCACAAAGACGATTTCCTACTTCCTCACATAGATGTCTTGGTGGACAACACAACCGGACACAAAATGTTATCGTTTATGGATGGTTTCTCGGGGTACAACCAGATCAGGATGGCCGAGGAGGATATGGAAAAGACATCCTTCATCACCCCCTGGGGAGTTTTCTACTTTCGTGTGATGCCATTTGGGCTCAAGAATGCCGGTGTTACTTATCAAAGGGCAATGACTGCACTTTTCCATGACCTCATGCATCAGGAAATAGAGGTCTATGTAGACGACATGATTACCAAGTCCAAAGAGCCTGAGGAACACCTGGTCTGTTTAAGAAAGCTGTTTGATCGCCTCAGAAAGTACAAAACTTTGGAAAGTTATTTTAGGAATATAACTTAACATGCATTTGATATAGGATAGAGTTCAGATAAATATATGAAATATGAATTTAAGCTTTAAACTCTAAACAGAGTTTATATGAATTTTTTGTGAACACATTTTTAGTGTGAACTCTTGTTTTTACTCCCCCTTTTTGTCACATTCAAAAAGATAACATGAGAAGTAAAGATAAGCCAAATAGTTTCATTAATCATAAACATAAGCATACACCAAATATTCAGAGAAGACAAGCGTTCTTCTTATAAGCCAAATACAAGCATAAACATAAGAAAGAAAACATCAAAAAGATATCCAGAGATATCAAAGAGAGATAGATAGTCAAGAAGCAGGAGGTGAAGGTTTCTT
>JAMKQA010047241.1:0-22487 GCA_024699735.1 Posidonia australis | reverse complement strand
ATACAACAATTCTCCATCAATGTGCATACACCATATAAATTTTAGACTTTAAAGAGAATGAGATTTAAGAGTAGAGTAATATATATTATATATATAGTATATATATTATACATTACTTTTTATATTTAACTATAATATATTATAAATAAATCGGGTCCATGGGTTCACGGGTCTGGGTATTTTTAGACCCAGACCCGACCCAGTAAATGAGCGGGTCTAGCGGGTCTGGGTCCACGGGTCCATGGGTCTCATTTTTAGGACCCAGACCCATACTTAATGGGTCTAAACCCGTGGGTCCTGGGTCCAGACCCGACCCATTGCCAGCCCTAGTAGCATTGCTAAACTTAAGCAACATCATACCATATTTTTCATATTTAAGATGTACAACCACATGTGAACAAATATTAACTTGTTTATATAGATTTTTTTTCTTAATAAGGGAGCCATTAAAAGGTTTTCCTCCTTTGAATGATAATTTAGATGAATCTGAAAAATTCCCTCTTCTTCCCAAATTTCCTTTTGTATATAATCATCCTCCTAGTCCATATTTTCATTTATTTTCTCATTACTCTATAACATTTCATACAGTTTCATTATTTACAAATTATACACTTGTGTTCAGTGTCTAAAAATTAGCATTGGTATACACGTACAAGATTCTTAATCATTGGTGTGCTTACACGTTTTCCATTATTTAGTTTTACTAGTTTCTTCTTTCAGAAATGTTGACTTTGGTAGTTTGGTTACAGATGGAATGCCATGTTTTCATTTGGATGTCAACAAATGTTAGTATTGGAATGTCTTGTATCAGTTCTCTTTTTACTTGTGTTGTAGGCCACTAAACTATGTAGGGAGCCTATAATGGCAGAGTAGTGGACTACATCCCACACTAGTGGGTCCGAGCATGTTTGGTTAACCCAGACTACCAAGGATGTACTTGTAAGTAATAATGATTATAATTAAAGTTATTTTAATAATATGAACTTATATTTTATATTATCTTTAACTATTTTTTTGTGTTTATTTATACAGGATAGGTACACCTTCTTGTATCAAGAAAAATTTGGAGATGATAATGTCGATGAACACCCAACCTTTGACAAGAAACTTTGGAAGCAAGTTTCAATGGAAAGGAACGTGGATAGTTTATCCAGAAAGTAAGGCTTGGGTGGTTTGGATCCATACTACTCAGAAGATACGACTATTGGACAACAGCATGACTGTGGACTCTACGCAGCAATCCAGAATTTGGCGAATACAATCAAGAGAATGTCCTACAGTAGTGCGGCCAAATATAGAACTATGAAAACACTACGGTTGAGTAGAACACATCCGAGACATACTAGTCGAAGGCATGCTGCAACCTCAATCAAAGGCCTTTATCGAGTCACCCTGATTCCTTCTGCCTTCCAAGTACAATACAGGATGGCATGTGGGTATACATACTTCCAATCACTTGATGAATGGATCACTTGCTTCGACTAGTGATGGTCTCAAGTACTCCAGTGGGTCAAGGAACACCTGTGGTTACAGTTTGGCCTCCAAGATCCCATACCCTCAAGCGATGTCCAACCAGTCCAACACCAGGGGCATGTCAGCTGCTCGTTGGTCAAAACTCATATATCATGTGCTTGACGGAACACCAGCTACAGTGTAATTGAACCAGAATCTTCGACCTGGGGCATGTCAGCTGCTCTTTGGTCGAAGGTCACGTATCAGGCACCTAACAGAACATCAACTTACTATGTAATTGAATCAGAATCTTCGACCAAAGGCATGTCAGCTGTTCTTTGGTCGAAGGACACGTATCGACACCTAACAGAACATCAACTTACTATGTAATTGAACTAGAGCCTTCGAACATGGCATGTAAGCTGCTTTGTGGAAAGAAGGACTGTTTTGAGAATGCTGGGTGCGGATTATCTTCCAAATGATAGTCAATACACATTCTTATAAAGAGGTGACATTCATTACATAGTGGCTCCTACAAAATGACAACTGTAGCAGGGCACTACGCTGTTTCAACTAAGATGCCCCCGATTGAAGACTCGTGTTCAGATGTTCTGTTCGGTTTGCAGTAGGTGTATGCTTAGCTAAGCACCTGATGTGCGGGTCTTGACCGAAGAGCAACTGTCATGCCCCTAGTGGACAAAATTGGATTCTAGATGCTGCTACAGCAGATTGTGTGAGCATGGCCAACGGGCAACTACGAGATATCAAGACAAAATAGATGCTCCTAGTATTGAGTCAAGCTGCCAAATAGTGCAGGGGTTAGGTTGCCATTGCAAGTCACTCGGGAGTGTTGGAAGATGAAGTTGATGCTGAGTAGCGGATAATGCTTGCTTGATAAAGGATGTGCTCTGATCTACTACTTGCTTAGTCATGGTGTTCTGACTATTCTTATGTTGGGTAGTGCAATCGTTGGACATTCCCTAAGTAATGTTAATGGAACTTGGTCGATTGCAAGAGACATCACTGTCAATGTTGCTGATTTTGTGAATCTATGTAGTTTGCACACTATTTAGTGCCCTTGTTGAACGTGCGCTCTAACTAGAAAGAAGCTGAAATGCCCTTAATTGGAGATGCTTGAAGATGTCCTGTAATGTGATGCAATATGCAAGAAAAAAGGTTGTAGCAAGCATGGTAATAATGATGATGGATTTTATTGTCGTATGGAGATGTGCTGATAGATCAGTAGAGAAGATTAGTGCTGTTGGAGCGAGCGCAATGCTTTACTAATTAGATGTTGTTCTTTTTGTTGTGTTTGTTTATTTGTTTGCCCTCAGTTAGACTGTAAAGCTTCATGCCTATTGGAGGAAGCAGTCGCCTTTGACTTAGTTGGCCCTATAGAGATTCACAGACTATTGGTGGCTCTCGTGGAGCGAGTGGTGGTGCTCAAGCTACGTAGAGTGGTGTGACAGACCGGGCTCTATGCCAAACTCTTTAAGGTCCTACACCTACTTTTTGAGTTCATTGATATTTCTTTTGCTCTCTGGTAAATGCACAGCTTCGCTCTATCTCTAGCTTGGAGGTAATAGCCGCCTGGTCTTGGCTGGAGGCTTTTGCTGCTGGAAGGGGGCTAGTCCTTCAAAAGTGTAGGCTTCCCAGGCACATGCTCCATCCCCTCTCCAAGATATGGTGGGGATAGAGCTACGCCGCATGCCTCTTGCTCTTGGACTGACTTTTGTCTTCACCTTTTGTCTTCTTTTTTATTTTATGTTCATGCGGATGTATTCTTCTTTTCTTGGTCACTCGCTCAGTCACCTTAGCATTTTATCTCTCTCTTGGAGGTGTAGGGTCCTTGTGGAGTTTGGATACTTCGTTCGGCTCTGATGGATGATGGCTCCCTTGCTTGCTTGGTTATCTGAGTAGTGTCCACTAATGAAGGGCAGTCCGATCCGATACAAGCTAGCTTTTCGATTTTCGTTATCGGTAGATGATTATGATGCAAAGTGTTTTTGTTGTTTTAGATTTTCCAATTTTTTTTGGTTTTGACTTTTTGATTTTTTTGTGTTTTTTGAATTTTTGATTTTTTTGTATTGTGGTGCTTTTTTGATTTATGTTTTTTTTTGATGCATGAGGATGATGATGCAGAATAGGAAATAACAGAGAAAATAGGGGAAAAGGATGCAGTGAAGGTCCTCACTGCTTGCTGCTTTGCTGCTAACCGTGCTTGAGGAATCACTATTTATTCGGAATGCATAGCTACAATTGTTGGAAAGCTATAGCCATTGGAGCTAATGATAACTATGATTGCCGTTGAGGTCCAAGGTATCTGCACAAGCAAGGTCAAATCGATGTGCGGTAAGCTGGCAAACCTTGAGCTAGGCCCCTTGCAGAGGAATGGGAATAGGAATGGCACACGTGAGTATCGCCGGACAGAGCTGTGAAGCGATGGGAGAGGTATCCAAGCTGATATGATTAGATGGGTCCCCTAATAAAGTACCAGAAGAAAGGAAATAGACTCCTGAAGTTCCAACATCCTTGGAACTTGTAGGCTCAAACAAGGAGAGGCTGGCTACACTAGGGTTTGTAGGTGCTTGTGTAGGTGCAGATGTTGCCTCCTGTGTGCTGACGACAATGGTCCCATTGTCGATCAAGGTCTAAATGACATCCCATAAAGTGTAACAATTATCAGTCGAATGCCCTAGGGCTCAATGATAATCGTAATGCACACTCGTGTCATACCACTATGGAAGGGGATTTGGTGGCGGACAAGGATTCGGGAGCCTAAAAAATGACACTACCTGAGGAAAGATGGCACTTAATGACCCTCCTAGTGGGGTGAAGTCACTTTTAGTGTGGCAGCCGTGCCTCTACTTAGGATGCTATCCTGGCCGAGTTAGTGTGACGTGATGTACTGGCTCAACGATGGAGTGTGTGTGTGCAGTGAGTGTAGTGCTAGGTGCAACTACAAGCTGATCAGCGTGTGGCTGGCTCACTATCAGTAGGCTTGGGAGCAGGTTTGACGTATGCAACGGTAGGCTTCTTAATATTGCTGGTGCAGGAGTCATTGTTGCTATTGTTCTTGTTGATATTGTTGTTGTTGCTTTTGCTACTGTTGTTGTTGTTGGAGCTGGCCTACTGGGCAAATTCACTGAGTGCAGGGAAATACCCACTTCGTAGTGAGTTTTTCGTGCAAGCGCCGACCCAAGTCAACAATGCATGGGTAGTGATGGGCTGTATGCTAAGCAGAGCCCTAGTTATTGGTTGTGCCCCCTTGACAATGATCTCGATAGACTCCTCTTCAGAGGGTCTATCTCTGACTTGGGATGCAAGTGTGCACCAGTGACCAACATACTCCCTGAATGACTTGTGGGGCCTCTACCGAAATGCAACAAGATCCTCATGCTTAGGGATCAAGTCGAGGTTGAAAGAATACTAATCCAGGAATGCCTGGCTAAGGTCGTTCCAAGTCTTGATAGTGGCTATGTCAAGAGCTGTAAACCACTTGAGAGTTCTCCTTGTCAGACTCTTCTTAAATAGGTGGATCAAAAGCTTCTCGTTGTCCTGAAGCTTTGTTAGGTCTCCACAGTACGCCTTCAAATGGGATATTGGGTAGCTGCTACCTTTGTATTTCTCGAATTCCAAGATATGAAAATTTGAAGGGAGTATCGCCTCTAGAAAATAACAAAGGTCTCGAAATCGATAGGACTAGTGGTCTTTGCCTTGCACTTGACAAAGTGCTCTTTCGAGATCACCCAACTTGGTAAGGAGGCATCTGAAGTTATCACTGGCGAGATGGGTGTAGCAAAGATGGGTGTTGTATATGCCGTATGAGTCGTTTGTGTACGCTCCTCTAGATCCACCCAAACACCTCTCTGTGTCAAAGCGTAAGGGCCAGCATTCCCGTGCAAAGGTGTAGAGTGTAGTGATGTCATGCGTGGAGGGACCTAAACTGATGTGGAGGGGATGAATAGACTGCATGCTGTGTTGTGAAAGGTGCGGAATGTGGGAGCAATAGTTGTTGCACGGGCAAGGCACCGGGCAACGGGCTTGAGGGATACCGTGATCCTGTAGAGCCAAAGGACTGGCCACTAGGTGACGGAGTTACATGCTGTGCAAGGTGTAGTGGTGGTGTAGGTGGTAGAGATAACGTCCCCATCGTCGAAGCAGTGAGGAGCTAGGGCGATGGTAAGGGCAGAAGTGTAGTGGAGTGAGCTTGCAATGCTAAAGTGGGTTGCATCGGAACCTCGAGGGACACAAGGGGAGGAGAGATGATAGGATGAAGGGAAAGGGCCATGTGCCCTAGCTTCTAGGCCAAGGCCAACAGATGCTGAGCCTGCACGACGGAAGACCTGCCAAAGGACAAGTCAGAAGGCAAAGGTGGGAAAGAGACAAACCCTACAATGGAAACTACCACAGTTGAGAGGACTCCCAAAACAAGAGGGCCCAAGGAATGGGACACAAATGGTAGAATGTCTAGAGTTTATGTGGTGGCCATCGAAACAAAGTAGATGATTGGCTCTAGACCGGTGAATGTTTGCCAATGCCCCAAATTAGGTACGGAATCCCTATGCACCTTGAAGTGGAAAGCATGGAGGGAAGGAGAAGCTGTTGAAGTCAAACCAGAGGTAGGAGGGGTCGAAATTGGGACTTCCTCCAGAATAATAGTAGAAGGCTCACTTGTCTGTTGGGCCATGGCTGATCGCGAGTGGGTACGAATGGGGCTGTGATGAAAGGCAAATGCACAACCTTTAGGAGGAGGTATTGTCAAAAGTGACAAATAGCTCAGGAACAAAGGAAAGGAAACCTTAGGAGGCCACTTACGATGGAGACTCTTGAGTTCCTGGTTGAGGACCTCGCTCCAAGATACCTATGGGAATAGGTAAGAGCAAATAGGTATCTAAACCTCGACAAAGATAGGATGCAAGTTGTTAGAGAGGCGTGAATGACACACAATGCAAGTGATTGTCCTATGATGCACTCTCTTGCCATGCATATCTTGAGTGGATGACCCACCCGAGACACTCTCATGGGTTTGGGATTTGACTCAGGCCAAAAAGTAAGGCTCCTGCTCTAAATCTTGGCCAAAGCGTAGGCAGTGAACGGGTGGTGCGTTAGGCCTTGACTGATGTAGTAATAGTGAGTTGTACCCTCTACTAACACTGACACAACCCTAAACAAGAAGGGACAAAATGGCAACACGTCCTACGCTGAAGCCATAGAACAGGAGACCAGAACTGTCCTTTGTAGAATGTGGGTGGACACCGGAGAGGAGATGCATGCTTCTAAAATGTTCATACATGCAATATGCTTTATTGGCTTTTACTTGTGAGTTTTATTAAGCTGGAGAGAGTAGTGTGGATTTGTTTCTGGTTATGCCTTATTGCTTGTTTTTTCTGTGTTGGTGTGTTTTACTTTAAACCAGGAGGGGAGGCAACCACATCTCTACTCTCCTAGAAAAACAAGTGTTAAAAGGAAAGAAAACACTGAAGCACGACAAGAAAACAAGTATACACCAGGCAAAAGGCATGATCATGGCATGTGCATATGTCATGTTAACATGATGTTGAAAAGAGAAAAACATCCATCACATCAAAAGGCAGGCAGCATGGCATGTGCAAGTGTAGTGGCATAGCTAATGTGTAAGTTAAAACACTCAACAAGCAAAAGCCATGTATTAGTATGTAGTAATGATAGCCAAATGCAAATAGGGTATCAAACAAGCAGCATGCATAGTAAGGTAAACAAGGACAAAAGCTGAAGTCTAGTCTCCCCAGCGGAGTCATTAGTTTCTGTGACCATGCCAGTGGACAGGGAACCGTGAGTCTGGTATGAAAATCAAACTTGTGAACCGATAAAGTTATGACGAAGATGGTGAATCCGAGGAAGGATACATTGACTTAAAACCACCAAAGGAAGGCAAAAGAATGGATAAGGAAAACGGAGTCGCCACCTAATCTTTTCAAAATTGAAAAGACGAGGAAAATTAGATGCATAAAATTGCGAGAAAAATGATGTGAATGTGTGCAAATGGATGCAAATGAATGTGTGCATGCTCCGTGCCTAATGGATGCGACACATTCGTCATGGCAGGCTAGAGAAAAGGTAAGGATTTCTATTACACATGGGAAAGATATTGGCACCCCCATACACTTGACGAGTAGGTCTTTCTAGGCTAATCACTCACTTATGTCACCAAATGATCATGCATGCTTGCTAAGTCTAAATGGATGAATGCCACATGCTATGCCAACATAAGTGAAGTGAATGGGGCACAAAACCATGCAAACTAATGCTCAACAATGCTACACTAGTTCTAGACCAAGGCATCGATGTGTCGATCAAAAGAACACCGAGTAGTAAGCATCATCACCCTAGGGATGGATGTATGTTGGAAAACATCGAGAAACCATGCAATGCAAGCGAAGAAACAGATGTAGATAACAGGAGGTAATTATGCAAAACCATGTGAGGAAATCTAAACTGTGTGATACAAGGTGCTCAGCTAAATAGTTTGTTTTGACTCAATTGGCCATGCCATTGATTCCCGCTGACCAGATTCACTGGAACCATTCATCGTTAATTTCTGCCATCTAATCTCACCATCGGGATTCGCTAATTGAATTGCAAAATAGACAGCGAGCTTCTCATTGCACCAAATTGAGATGTAACGATGTAAATGGCAATGCTATGAATAGGAAGCTAAATGGGAGTCCAGAGATCATACGTGTGTGCTTGGAAGTCAGCAAGGTTGCCTGGAGTGCTCCACCCACCTACCTCGTCAGAAATTAGGCATGGTCGACGAGATCCTCTAGGAACTTTATCCAGAGGCTTCAGCGAGGTGTTTTAAGGCTTCCAGAGGGCAGAGGGATCAAGTGGATAATGCATGGATGCAAATGAACATGGAGGTGCATTGCATCGACCCTCCTTCATCCTCATCACACCTCTTCGGCGTTCGTGAGCTCGGCCAGCCATCCATGTGGCAAGGAGTTGCAAGAGGGCATCTAGGAAGGCTTGGTGAAGAGAGAGGAGGGTGATGATAAGCTTGGATGGGTGCGAGGACACTCATTGGCCAAAGGCCGTCTCTGTGTTTGTTGAACCCATCATCGATGGTGTGTGCATATGTGGTGGATGCATTTGCATATGTGGTGGATGCATGGATGCATGGACGTGGGCTCAAATAGAGGTAATTACACCATACACATTGAAAATGTTGTGGAAAGGAAGAGAACAAACGCAAATAGATCTCAAGTAAAGGAGCTTACTTATGGAAGCTTATCTTCCCCAACGATGGTGACGCCTCTAGTTAATGGTTTGGCGATTGGTTGATGAGGCTAGGGAGGATTGATGGAGGCAGAGAGAGTGCTGACGAGTGCAAGGATGTGTTTGCTAGGCTAGGTCAAGGTCTGGATCACTGTGGAGTGGTTGATGGGCACTTGGGTGCTTGACCGGTCGACGAGAATGTTGCTCGTTGGAGAATGTGATTGGCCCTCAACTCAGGGACTCGGGATGCCAATGCCGGCCTGAGGAGGACTGATGGATGTCGTGGAAGAGATAGCTTGGTTGTTCAAGGTTCAAGGGATAGTGTATTGGTCATGTGATGCATTGGATGGCCAGAAACGACGGTTCAAGTTGCTGGAGATGGTTGGAGGTGTGTTAGAGGTGTGATTTGTGCTGGTTGGAATGCTCAAAGCCTGGGGGTGCCATGAGAAGGGGCTTCGTGAGCTCAGGTGAGGTTTTATATAGGGAAGAACGAATGGAAGTCGTTGGATTCAAAAGGTTGTTAAGAATAGGTAGTTAAGAATAAACCGAAGGGATATGATGGGGTTTTGAATTTAGGAGAGGGGTATGATGATCTAGAAAACTCAGTGAGTATGCCCAAATCTATACCACCCAATGAGAGAAGGCAAATTAGTGGTCCACTAAGTGAATAGACCAAATCAACCTCTAGTCAATTAGGTTTTGACCTAGGGGATCGCACCACCAAACTGCACCCCTTACCCACGCCACAAATACACACCATCAATATGCACCATCAAGATGCGCCATAAATGTGCGCTTGGGCCAAGTCAAAGTTTTTGGCTGGATTCTAGACTTGCTCCTCAGCTACTGGGCCATCAAACAGGCTTAGGCTTGTGGTGGAATTATGGGTTAATGGTGTTGGGTTGGATTTAGAGTCTTAGGGCTGGTTTGGAGTGGTTTTGGAATGTGAAAAGGGCTTTGGTGTGGGAAAATGCATCGTTGCCACTAGTGCGCTCTTTTGGAGAGTTTTGCTAGGAAGTGGCTGCTAAAGTGGAGTGTCTACAGCTCTCAAATGCGAGATACGGCAACCTTTCCTATTATAATTTTCAAAGTTTGGGATGTGAAAGTTTGGTGGAAGTGTAGCCTCTAAGAAATAGCAGAGGTCCCTGAACTAGTAAGGCTGGCAGTCCAATTGTTGCCAGTGAAGGTGATGCAGCTGGAGCGGTAATCGTGTATGCTAATTGGGTCGCACCTAAGTGCTCCTCCGGATCCACCATTACACCACCTGGTATCACAGTGAGATGGTAGCGTACCCGTGTGTAGGTGTAGTGTGTGGTAGTATGAATGCTAGTGGTTGATTTTACTGATGCACTAGAGTAGGATAGGATGAAAGCTGTGCGGTGGGGGGTGTAGAGTGTTGGAGCAACAGTTGCTGCACTAGCACGGTTCCAGGCAATAGGTTTTGTGGATATTGTGGCCTTGCCAGCCCACCTAGCTGGCTACTCGATATTGGAGTCACATGTTGTGTTGTGACATCTAGGCTTGATTATCCATTTTTAATTGTAAACCATGTAATTAATTGTAATATTGTATAAATGTTTTATTAATGGATAATCTGTTGTTTCTTGGATGTGTGAGCTTGTGGTAGGCTTTCTGTGCACTTGCTTGTGATTTGGGACCAACTTGGGGTCCGATTTGAGGATGCATAGTTGCCTTGATTTGCGTGCCTGTCTTTTCCTCTTTTTCTTCCCTTCCGTTTTCTCTCTCTCTCTCTCTCTCTCTTTTCTCTCCCCATGGGCATACATCTTCTTCTTCTTCCTCCTCTCCCCCACCCACACCTGTGCCACTAATGACACCAGCTCGTGCCTCCCTGTCCCCTCCAACGGGATGGATGGCCGACGTCTTGTTGGAGGAGGAGGAGATAAAGAGGAGAGGAGATTGAGTGGAGGAGGAGGCTGTGAAGAGGGAGACGAGCTGGGAAGAAGAGAAATAGGAAGAAGGAGCATCCGCTGGAGGCCGAGGATCGTCGAGACATCGCCAGGGTAGGAGGAGCTCGCCGGAGTAGGGGGAGGTTCGCCAGAAGAGGTACGCGATCCTCTCCTTTCCCTCTATCCGTGTTCCCTTGAAAATGGATTAAATGCATGAAAAATTATAGAAAAATAGTTGGAATGATGGAAATGTGATAAATAACATGAATGTGTAGAGATCATGCTAGGTTGTATGAATTTCGTGGGTTTTTGGTAGGAAATGCCAAAAGTGTTTTAAGGTTTAATTCCGAGCATGTTCTCTTTGAGAATTTATATCTCAATGTATGGTTAATAGATTGATGAATGGTTTGAGGGGTTTTGAAGTAGACTCAAGGGTCTACACCCCATGAATTACTCGTATTTTATGATGTGTGCTTTGGGAGTCTGCTAGAGGCTCCCAGTTTCGACGAATTGAAGGCTTGAAACAGGGGAGGTGCCCTAGTTTCAGGCAATTCATGCCGAACTAGGTTCGACATACCGAATCTCTGACAGATTAAGCCAGGATACCTGGTTTCGGTAGGTTGAAATATCCAATCGACTGAATCAGGGACTTTCGGTATATCGAAAATGTTCGGTATACAAAACCAAGGATTTTTGGTATACCGAACCTGGTTTTGGTCTGCCGATTTTGCCTTGGCCCTGATACACATAAATGTACAAATAAATGAAGGATAAATGGTTCTAAGAGTATGTAAAGCATGTGTTAGTGATGTTTTTCCCATGTAGATGACATGGAGGAATATAGAACCCAAATAAGTGGATTTGGGCTTGGTTTTGGGTTTTAGACCCTATAAATGAATAAAATGGTTGATTGTGTGGTTTTGGGCATGAGACACAATTGTGATTTTAAAACACATGAATTTTCAAGAATTGAGTTGGGACCCAGTAGAGGGTCAAGAATTGCATGGAAACAGATTCCTGCAATGAAAAGGAATGGAAATGGAAATGGTTTTGAAAAGAAAAGTTTAAAGAGTTTTGAAAAATGAAACACTAATAATGTGTTAAGGAACCACGGGGGTTGGTGTCGACAACGTGGTAGGAGTACGAGGCTCTAATGAAACTAGTTGCCAGACACGACTGTGGTTGCCGAACTTGAGACGGTGTTGGCTGAGCCTAGGTCATTCTACCTAGTTGTTTGGGTCACCGATGGGGCGTCAGACAAAGACGTATCCTCTGCATATATGAAAACGATTGAGACCGGTTGGCCGGGGAGGTGGCATCCCGCATGGGGAATTTCACCGCTGCAGTGCAGGGAGGTAGGGGAAATGATGTCCTCACCTACTGTTTGTGTGCCTGGTTACCCATGATCAAGGTAATGTCAGTAAAGAAAAGTGGAAATGAATGAGGAAAGGATGTGATTTTGAGAAATGAAAAGAAATGTGATTTTGAGAAAAGTTTAAAGAGTTTTGAAAAATGAAACACTAATAATGTGTTAAGGAACCACGGGGGTTGGTGTCGACAATGTGGTAGGAGTATGAGGCTCTAATGAAACTAGTTGCCAGACAAGACTGTGGTTGCTGAGCTTGAGACGGTGTTGGCTGAGCCTAGGTCGTTGTACCTAGTTGTTTGGGTCACCGATGGGGCGTCAGACAAAGACGTATCCTCTGCATATATGAAAACGATTGAAGCCGGTTGGTCGGGGCGGTGGCATCCCGCACGGGAAATTTCACCGCTACAGTGCAGGGAGGTAGGGGAAATGATGTCCTCACCTACTGCTTGTGTGCCTGATTACCCATGATCAAGGTAATATCAGTAAAGAAAAGTGGAAACGAATGAGAAAAGAATGTGATTTTGAGAAATGAAAATAAATGTGGTTTGTCTGGGATTGGACTTATGAACGGTCCTAAAATCCTAGAATAAAAATAAAGAATTGTGTTTTAATCAGTTACAAGCCGGTACTTATGATTTTAGTTTTGAGCCTGAGAGGCATTGTGTTTTAGGCTGGTTCTGGTCAAAAATATGAGGTTTAAAAGTGATTTTGGTTTTGGGGAGACGTCCCAAGTACTGAAAAAGGGCATGTTTGGAAAATAATTTCCAAATGTTTTCAAAAGAAAATGCAAAAAATGTGTGTTTCTAAAAGAGAATGTAATTTTGAATAAATTTCCAAACATTTTGAAAAGAAAAGAAAAATGGGTTTTGAAAAGAGTTTTGATTTGGGATCAAATTCCCAAGTGATTTCAAACAAAACAAAAAAGGGAATGATGTTTTAAAAGGAAAAGTTGATTTTCAAAAGAAAACCAAGCTTTGAAAATTAAAAAGCTGAGTTTTATAGTTTTCCAGAGATTTTGTGGTTTATGTGTTTGGGGCGTGTATTGGGTGACTTAGATGTCACTCACGCGTGCTTGCTTGGTTTTCAAGTGCAGTTGAGTTCCAGTGCCGGAGTCAGAGCTTCTAGCCGCACGTCGTTTCCTGGAGGTGAGCCTTAGTTACAGTTATTTAATTTTACTGTAATTAGTGTAATTTTGCTTATGATACTATGATTTAGGTAACGTGCCCGGGTTCGGGGCGTTACATGTGTGGTGTATTGTGATGGTGTAGGAGGCAGAGATGATGCCCCCATTGTTGAAGCAGCAAGGAGCTGAGGCGACGGTAGAAGAGGTGGTGTGGTGGGGTGAGCCTGTAGTGCTAACTGGGGTTGTGCTAGGACCTCATTAATGACAGGTGGAACAACCAAGTTAGGGTTCATCGACAAAGCCATGTCTTGGAGCCTTTGTGCAAAGGCCATCAGATGCTTGGCTTGCATGATCTGAGCCCCATCAAAAACAACACCAGGGGGTAGGAGAGGCAACTGTCTTGATGCAATGGAGGGTACAAACACAGATTGTCTAGGAGGCAAGGACCCTATGATGGAAGTTGCCATAGTAAGTTGAGTGCCAAGAGTAGAGGGACCCTAAGGGAAAGTGATGGTCAATGGCATCTCTAGAGTCCAAGTGGTGGTCACCTCAATAGCCTTGATGATCGACTCCAGATTGATGGTAGTTTGCTGATGCCCAAGAGCAAAAGGAACGAGATCTCCTTGCACAGGAAAGTGATGCATGAATGGAGATGAGGGCACAACTGACATGACAACAAGAGATGGAGAAACTGAAGCCAGAATCTCCTCCAAGGTAGAGGTGGGAGGAACCTCTCCAACACACTGGGCCATGGCTGACCAGGAGCGAGTGAAGACAGGACTGCGGAAACAAGTAAGAGGGTGATGTTGAAAATATGCAAATCAATATTTTATTTTGATGATAACAAAGTATTTTGTTGAACATTTTTAATACACTTGCTTGAGAAAATTATAGCTTGTATGTGAAAGGATATCCATGAAGAAACTCACGAGAAGATATATTTGAAGACAAGGCGAGCATCAAAAGAAAAAGCTTTACAAAGGCCCTTAGAAGATTGAAGGAAGATTCATGCGGAGTCAAGAAGATTAAGATTGCATTATCAAATTTATTGTAGAAAGTTGATGTAGTTGTTTTATTCTTGTTGTATTCGCTAGGATGTGTGATGATCTCCCAACATGAGTCAAAAACCTAGGAAAATAAATAAACTCATAAACCTATGAAGGAGAACTCGAAAAAACACTTATATTGGGACTAGGATAATTTTCGGCATATCAAAAATTATCGGTATACCGAAACTGGGCTGAGTAGATAGAATTTTCTAGAATATACCAAGATCAACATACCAAACATATCTGGCATACCGATGTTTTGGACTGTTGGATCAATTCAGATGATAGATCAAAATTGGCATATTGAAGTACCCGACTGTTAGACATTTTGATCGACTGATCAAAAACGACATACCGAAACCTTTTTAGCTAGCCGTTTATAAAAGTTAAGATAAACGTTAGACACACTTCTTAATCATCATTTGTCTATAAATAGAAGCTCCAACTAGTCCTAAACACACAACAATCACATACTTCACTTGAGCTTAGAGTCCCAAACAAGAAAGTGAGCTAAAATCCCATCTTCCATACTTCCCAAGTTAGAGTGCTCAAAGTTCCTATATTTTGTATTGGGAGACTAGAAAGAAAGTTTGTAAAAGTATCACAAAGGTTTCAAGCTTCTCCAGGTGTGAGAAGGATCCGTGGATTACAGAATTGGCAAGAGATTTGCCTTACAAGTAAGATTGTACTTTGAATTATAAGGGAAAATGAACTTTCGAGGGATTCTCGAGGAGTGGAGTAGGTTGGGGTTTGGTTGAACCACTATAATTAGCTTGTGCAATTCATTGTCTCTCATCCTTTTTATGTATGTTTAATTAGTTACTCCAAATTCATTTAAGTAAAATTGAAAAATACTTAATTTCTCTATTCACCCCCTCTAGAAAAGCTATTTGATCCAACAATTAGTATCAGAGCGGGTTATTTAGAATCTAGATAAATTATCTACTAGATAAATGACTTCATCATCATTTAACATCCATGTTATGAAAAATCAAAGCATAAATAGGCCTCCTTTCTTTGATGGCATGAACTATAGTTATTGGAAGTGTAGGATGATTATATACTTAAAATCTGTTAATTTTGAGCTATAGGATGTGATTGTAAATGGTTTTACTTTAAGTTCTTCATCTTTTAGAAAATGGAGTAATGAAGAAAAAGCCTTAGCTCAACCTGATGGTAAGGGTTTGAACATTTTATTTTGTGTAGTAAGCCAAGAACAATTTAATAGAATATCAAATTGTAAAAACTCACATGAAGCTTGGCACATTTTAGAAGTCACACATAAAGGAACTAGTCAAGTAAAAGAGACCAAAATAAATATGTTTGTTTACAAATATGAAATGTTCAAAATAATACTCAATGAATCAATTGGAGAGATGTTTACAAGATTTACTGATATTACCAATTCTCTTCAAAATCTTAGTAAAAGCTACTCTTAAAGTAATATTGTAAGGAAAATCCTAAGGCCCTTGACTCTCGAATGGGAGAAAAAGATAACTGCCAATGGGGAGACAAATAATCTTTCAACATACTCAATTGAAGACTTAATTGGTAACCTTATTTCCTATAAGGTTTAAATAAATGAAAAGGAAAATGAAAAATCACTAAACAAAAAGACAATAGCCCTAAAAACCACCAATGACTAAGAAGAATTGGATAGTGAGGACGATGAAGATGTAGTTTTATTAACAAGAAAATTTAAAAGATTTATAAAAAGAAGAAAATTTGACAAGAAAAAGAATAACGTTGAACCTTCACTTTGTTTTAAATGTAACAAACTAGAACATATTAAGAAAGATTGTCCATTATTTAAAACAAAAACATTTAAAAAGGACAAGAAAATTAAAAAGAAAGCTCTTCAAGCTACTTGGGATGAAAGTAACTCATTCTCTGATGAAGAATCTTCTTCGGATGGGGAAAGAGCCAACATGTGCTTCATGGCTCTAGATGATGAATATGACTCATCCCAAAATAATGAAGAATGCTCTATAGACAAACTTTTGGAAGGATTTAATGAACCATACTCAAAATATAAAGCCTTAAAATCAAAATACAATAATGCAAATCAAAACATCATTGAATTAACTAATAAAAATGAAATATTAATTAATGATGGAAAGAAAGTTATGATGAAAACGAAAGATTGGAAAACAAAAACATTGAGTTAAATATGGGTATTGACCAAATGAAATATAAAACTAAAAATTGAAAAAAGACATTGCATCACTAAAAACCATAAGCAATGACTTGTTTACCACTGTTACTAAGTTTACTAGAGGAAAAGAAAACTTAGATAAACTTCTTTCAAGTCAAAAACCATTCTTAAACAAACATGGAATTGGATTCTCTCAATTTGATGAAATTCCATATGAGAATGGATTTGTAACTCTTACAAACAAAAATATATGTGTTTGTGATTAAAAAGCATCAAAATAAGTGGACCCCAAAGGCAAATGCTTGGGCTTCTGAGACTAACAAAATCAGACTTAGAATGATTTGTGTACTAAAATCTTCACTTCCTTCTTGTCATGCAGGATGAAGTCCAAATGGATTCTCGACAGTGGTTGCTCGAGGCACATGACAGGAGAACTTGGTCTTCTTTGCTCGTACATCGCAAAAGAGGATGGAACTGTGACATTCGGGGATAATGTAAAAGGAAGGATTATCAAAATCGGAAATGTTGGTAATTCTGTTAACCCTTTTATTGAAAATGTATTGCTTGTAGATGGTTTAAAGCACAATCTTTTATGCATTAGTCAATTATGTGACAAAAGATACAAAGTAATTTTTGACAAAGGAGTATCTCATAATTGATTCTATCACTAGTGAGGTATTATTTATTGGTTCTAGGAAAAACAATGTGTATAAACTAAATATTTCTTATGAACCTGAATTATGCCTTGTTTCTTCAATTATGATTAATGACTTGGCATAGAGGGCTTGGCCATGCTAGTATGAGTCAATTGTCTAAAATTTCCAAGAATGAAAATGTTATTGGTTTGTCAAAATTGAATTTTCAAAAAGATAAACTTTGTTATGCATGCTAATTTGGAAAACAATCATAATCTTCTTTTAAGGCTAAAGATTTTATTTCCACTATCAAGCCTCTTGAACTCATCCACATGGATTTATTCGGTCCATCTGGATATTAAGTTTTGGTGGAAAAAGATATGCTTTTGTTTTGATTGATGAGTTTTTTAGATTTACATGGGTTTTGTTTTTAGCTAACAAAAATGATGCATTTTATGAATTTCGAAAGTTTTGTATGAAATTTCAAAATGAGAAGGAATTGAAAATCATTAAAATAAGAAGTGATCATGGTGAAGAATTTGAAAATAAAAATTTTGAAACTTTTTGTGAAGAAAACGGTTTTGTGCATAATTTCTCTTTTCCTAGAGCACCTCCTCAAAATGGAGTTGTTGAGAGGAAAAATAAAACCTTACAAGAAATGGCAAGGACTATGCTTTATGAAAATAAATTACCAAAGCATTTTTGAGCCAAAGCCGTAAACACCGCTTGCTATATTTTAAATTGTGTTTCTCTTAGACCGGTTCTCAACAAGACTCCTTTTGAATTATGGTTTAGATAACAATAAAGATACTTTGGACAAATTTGACTCTAAATTTGATGAAGGCATTCTTGCAGGATATTGTACAAGAAGCAAAGCTTATAGAGTTTACAATAAAAGAACCTCAACTATAGAAGAGTCTATGCATGTATAATTTGATGAAAATATAAACAAAATAATTAATGTTGAAGAAGAACCTTAAATTAGTGAAAATATGTTAAAAAGTCCAAATATTGAAGAAAATATAAAAATTGAGGAAGAACCTAAGGACAATACTAAAACTTGGCATTATGTACCTAATCATCCTAAGGACTTCATTATTAGTGAAGTCTCCAAGGGAATATTAACAATATCTAAGCTAGATCATGAATGTGCTACCTATGCATTTATTTCATCCATAAAACCCAAAAATATTGACGAAACTTGTAATGATGAATATTGGACTTTAGCTATACATGATGAACTAAATCAATTCAAAAGAAATAATGTTTGGGAATTAGCTCCAAAACCTAGTGATCAACACATTATAGGCACTTAGTGGATTTTTAGGAATAAGCTAGATGAATTAGGAAATGTGATTAGAAATAAGACTAGGTTGGTAGCCCAAGACTATAATCCGGAGGAAGCTATCGATTTTGATGAAACCTATATTCCTGTAGCTAGATTAGAATCTATTAGGATGTTGTTAGCATATGCTAGTCATTTAGGATTCAAACTTTTCCAAATGGATGTAAAAAGTGTCTTTTTGAATGGTGTCATAGAAGAGGAAGTATATGTCAAACAACCTCCTGGATTCGAAGATGAGTCTAGTCCTAATCATGTCTACAAATTGAATAAAGCTTTATATGGGTTAAAACAGGCTCCTAGGGCATGGTATGATAGATTGAAAGGGTTCTTGATAGAAAATGGTTTTTCAATTGGATTGATTGACACCATCCTTTTTATAAAGAAGGAGAACAATGTTATACTAATAATTCAAATGTATGTTGATGTCATAATCTTTTTATCCATAAATGAAATCATGTGTGAAGACTATGTTAATACTATGCAAAAAGAGTTTGAAATGAGTATGATGGGAGAATTAAATTTCTTTCTAAGTTTGCAAATAAAGCAAAGTGAGTGTGGAATTTTCATTAATCAAGAAAAATATACAAGATAATTGTTGAAAAAGTTTGGAATGGAAAATGCAAAGATAGCTAAAATACCTATGAGCACATCTACTAGGTTGGATAAGGATGAAAATGGACAAAGAGTAGACCAAAAGTTATATAGGAGAATGATTAGATCACTATTGTATTTGATAGCCAGTAGACCAGATATATTGTTTAATGTATGCCTATGTGTTAGGTTTCAGGCATCACCAATGGAATCTCATTTAACAATTGTCAAACAAATTTTTAGATATTTACGAAATTCTAAGGAGTACGGTTTATTTTATCCTAAAAATTCAAATCTTGAACTGATTGGATATAGTGATGCGAACTTTGTGGGATGCAAAATCGATAAAAAAGGTACTAGTGGCACTTGTCAATTTTTAGGACACTCTTTAGTATCATGGTTTAGCAAAAAACAAAATAGTATAGCTTTATCAACTACTGAAGTGAAGTATATTGCCGCTGGATGCTAATGTGCTCAAGTTTTGTGGATGAAACAAACACTTAAAGACACTCTTGTTTATTCAACCACACCTATATATTGTGACAACACTAGTGTAATCAATTTATCAAAGAATTGTGTACATCACTTAAGAACAAAGCATATATAGAAGTAAGACACCATTTTCTAAGGGATCATGTTATAAGAAATGATATAAAATTAGAATTTATTTCCACAAAAGACCAACTAGCTGATACATTCACCAAACCCCTAGATGAACATCAATTTATTAAAATTAGAAGGGACTTAGGAAAATGTGAAATATCAGATATATTATAGAAGAATTCTAGTTCGGTACACCGAACATTTTCGGTCTGTCGAGATTCTTCGACTTGGTCTGCCGAATTATTTCGGTCAACCAAATTTCCCTAAGTTTTGTTAGACTTCCTGGTTCAGTCTTTCGATTTGGAATGGTCGACCAAAAATCTCTGGATTGGTACACCAAAATATATCGGTTTGTCGAAAATTCTGTCAGATTTATTAGAAAATCTCTATTTTGGTCAAACATTTTTATCCAATCTATCGAAATCTCCTGTGCCAGAATTTCAAATATGTTTAGCTTCGGTCTTTCGAATTGAGGGACGGTCTACCAAAAAAATCCTTTTCGGCATACTATTTTATACCAGTCTACCATTTTGTGCCCTAAATTTAAAGAAAAACGACATATCGATCATTTTCAGTATACCGTTTTAAGCGATTTGTGCCGTTATAAACTTAGGGATTTCATTTTTCTCTCTCCACTTCTCATACAACCTCCCTAACCCTACCCTCTCCGAGCAACCTCCTTCGTTTCCTAACCTCTTGAGAGCTCGTTTTCTTCTTCCTTCTTCACTTGAACCATGCTCCATCTCTCTCCCTCACCAATGGCACCAAAAAAGATGGCCCCAACCAAGCGCAAGGCCACTCCAACTGCCGCCTCCTCCTCCTCCTCAGATAAGATCCCAAGCAAACATTTTCACTTTGTCAACGATGAAGCTCTTCATGCTCACTAGGAACGGTTCGCCAACAGAGAGGTACTCACTAGTTGTTGTGTTCTATTAAATGAACTAGGGCCTATAGAATCGTTGTTTGCCCTTCAGGTGCTTGTTCCTTTCTTAACATCCATAGGAGATAAAACCAACTATCCACAATTAGTTTCCCAATTTTATGCCAATCATTTCGTATCACATGACACCCTTGCATCCTATCTTCTAGGAAAAGAAATCATATTTGATGATGTTGTTATAGGACAAGTGTTGAAAATCCCGTCTCAAGGTATTGATATTACACTGTCCTTTGACGAGTTAGATTGGTCATTCCTAGATATCAACAAGGCCATTTCAATAAATACAAGAAGCACCTTCAAACCAAATAAAATTAATCAATTAATAAAACAATATAGAATAATTGCATATATTGTAGTCGCCAATATTATCCAAAAAAAAGGACACAATGATGAACTCAATGAACTCTCTTGTAAGGTGGTATATGCAATCACAAAGAAAATACGAGTTAATTGGGCTAGGGTTATTATCCACTGGATGTCCCACATCAAAACGAAATTCGTTTTTGGACCATATGTTACCTATCTTTTTGGTTCGAACCCAACTTAGTAGTTCGAACCAAACCTTTAGGATCAATGGCCATAGAAAAGATGGAACAAGCACTAGATAGGTCAAAGGCGATTAAAGGTTTCCATCCTTCTTCCTTAAGCGCTCTTGTACCGCCACATGATGATGAAAGCTCTAAAGGTTATGAGAAAGATGATATTGTCTCCAAGAAGATCGACATGTTGCAGCAACAAATCGATCAACTAAGGATTCAACAACAACAACAATATGAAGAACATCGGGCAGATATGTGACAATTTTTTCAAAAATTGAGGAATCCACCAAAGACACTCATTACAAGTTGGAAGCCTATCAAGAACAACTTGAAAAATATCACTCTGATATTCTTGAGTACATTCATAAACATCCTCCTCCTTCTAGCTCATGAGTGATTGTGAAGATGTTTTGGTTTAATTTGACACTCTGGATTGTTATGGTTTAATATCATTTGTGATGACATTTTGGTTTGAGTTAATATTGTTTGTGATGACATTTTGATTTGAATTAAATTATTTGTGATAACATTTTGGTTTGTTGATTTGACATTTTGGGATAAATGTACCTTATGACTAACTAATTTGAATGTGGATATTATGGTATCAAAATAGTACATTAGGACTATATGTGGATTGAGTAAATGATTTATGAATCCTTTGAATTTGAATGTCTATATTGTTTTTGTTTATGACAAAAGGGCGAGAAACATGTGAGGAAATTATACTAAAATAAGTTGAAACTTATTACTATTGATAGGGGGAGTAAATTGGATATCTATGTATATAAACTCCATGCTTATTGATAGGGGGAGTATATAGATAAAACATTTCTAATTTTGTCATCATCAAAAAGAGAGAGATATTGAAAATATGCAAATCAATATTAAATTTTGATGATAACAAAGTATTATGTATGAACATTTTTAATACACTTGCTTGAGAAAATTATATCATGTATGTGAAAAGGATATCCATGGAGAAACTCACGAGAAGATATATTTGAAGACAAGGCGAGCATCAAAAGAAAAAGTTTTATAAAGGTCCTTAGAAGATTGAAAGAAGTTTCAAGAGGCGGAATCAAGAAGATTAAGATTGCATTATCAAATTTATTGTAAAAAATTGATGTAATTGTTTTATTCTTGTTGTAATTTCTAGGAAGTGTGATGATCTCCCAACATGAGTCAAAAACCTAGGAAAATAAATAAACTCATAAACCTATGAAGGAGAACACAAAAAAACACTTATATTGGGACTAGGATAATTTTCGACATATCAAAAATTATCGGTATTGTAACGCCCCGAACCCGGGCACGTTACCAAAACACAGTATCACAAGCCTAATTACACAAATTACTGAACAAAAGGACTGTAACTAAGGCTCACCTCTAGGATCTCGATGCGCGGCTAGAAACTCCAATTCCTGCACCGGAAACTGGCTACACGCGGCCTGCACCTGAAAACACACAGCACGCGTGAGTGACATCTACGTCACCCACTACGCGCCCCCAAAACACCCAACTA
>JAMKQA010047240.1:0-13290 GCA_024699735.1 Posidonia australis | reverse complement strand
CGGCCTGCGGCCTGTTTCGCCGGGCCCGGGCCTGGTCGGGCCCGGCCCGTTTTCCATGTCTAACTATATCGTCAGAAATCTGATTAAGCAGATGCAGAGCATGAGTAGTATGTTCCAAAACTCGATCACTTTTCAGAGATGTAATAGTGTAGATGTTGTCATCCTTTTCAAACCTTGAGTTCAAAATGTTAAACCAAAAATGACAGAGAGATAAAATGACGTTAGTGATAGTGTAATAAGAAGTACATTTTTCTCTAAAGATTCTATTATTTCATTCTTTCCAAATGGACCACAGAATAACTTGAATCATAGTGTGTCTACCCTCAGATGAAAGATCAGCTTTCAGTGAAAGAATGCAAGAAAATATATCAGCAATAGAAGTAATGGTTGGATACAAAGGTCCCTGTAGAAAAGCATTCCATACAGCTGTGGCGAAAGCACAATTGATAAATAAATGATTGATTGATTCTTGATGACCATTACAGAAAATACAACTATCAGATCCAGTGCAACCCTTTTTACACAAGTTTACTTTAGTTAAAACCTTATTAAAAAGAACCAACCAAGGAAATAGTTTAACCTTTAGAGGGGCCCAGCTATGTCAGATGTGGTCATAAAAATGAGATCTAATCCCACCATCATTAATTATCTTATATCCGAAATTGACAGTGCACTTACTTGTGGAAGTTGACCACACAATAGTGTCCTCTTCAGGACGAAGCATAATAGAGTTAATAATATCTGTGAATAGATCAGCTTGAGCTTGTAGAGGTTCCATGTTGGCAGAAGAAGAGGTTTTAATAAATAATTTATGAAAGTCCCGAAGATAAATTTCAACTGTTCTCGTAATTGATGTCTTTTTAAATTTAGCTAGTTGAAAAAGATCAGGGAGAACATTCTTTAATTTTTCCCCACGCCTTCAGTAATTTTCCCAGAAGATAGTATTATGACAATTTTTAACTTGAAAAGTGGTGAATGTATTAAAGAAATTAAAACAGGCCTTTATTTCTTGCCAAATAGGGGAAGCCCTACCGTTAGAGGTATTCAAAAGTGCCCCTGGCCAAGATCTCGAAAAATATCTAGCCTTTAAAATTACTTTCCACTTAAGAGAGTAAGTGTTTGATAGTAGCTGCCAAAGGAGCTTAGTTTTTAGGACTAAGTTGAAGCTTTCGATATTCATGATGCCCCAACCCCCTTGAGTTTTATCTTTGCAGAGTACAACCCACTTAGCTAGGTGCAAAGTGGATGAAGAAGAAGATTTACAAAGGAATTTACATCTGAGCTTATCAATAGCATTTGCCACCTTAACTGGTAGGTGTAGGACGGAAAGATAATAAGTGGGAATGGCTGAAATGACTGAGTTAATCAAAGTTAGTCTTCCACATAAAGATAATTGATTGGCCTTCAATAATGAAAGTTTTTGGCCAATTTTTCAATAACAGGTGCCCAATCTGAATTAGAAGCCCTTCTGTAGTGTAAGGGTAAATCTAGATATCTGATAGGAAGAAGGGAAGTGGGACAACCAAGAATTTTGGAAGATCTAATGGTGGCATCCACTGGGACACCAATACCAGTAAGAGATGATTTCTGAAAATTAATTTTAAATCCTAAACAGGTTTGGAAACAACATAGAATCCGTTTGATATTAATTATGTTTTCCTCCGTAGCTGAGAGAAATAAGATAGTATCGTCCGCATATTGTATATTAACAATGTGTGGGCCACCATTGGGCATTTGGATGCCAGAGATCAAGTGCTGATCCACAACTAGAGAAAGCATCATATTAAGGATGTTAGTCACAACTATAAAGAGGAGGGATGATAATGGATCACCTTGGCGTAATCCATTTAAAGCTTGTAGAAAACCTTTAGATGAGCCATTGATTAAAATAGAAAAACAAACAGTGGAAATGCACATCTTAATCCAATTTGTCCATGTGGGGCCACAACCCATTCCTAATAAGGAATCCAGGAGAAAGTCCCAATTAACATTATCAAATGCTTTTTCGAAGTCTAGTTTTAAAACATAACCAGGAATGCCCATCACTTTCATATAGTGAAGAGTTTCTTGAGCCACTAAGAAACAATCTCCAATATATCTTCCTGGAATAAAGACACATTGAGAATTGTCTATTATTGTGTCTAGAACAGGAGAAAATCTTGAAGTTAAAGTCTTAGTAATTAATTTATATAAACTATTTATAAGACTGATTGGTCTATAGTCTCTAATACATTGTGCACCTTCCACCTTGGGAATCAGGGCGACAAAAGTTTGATTAATAGTTGTTAAGAGATCAGAATCAGTGCTAGTATGAAGGCAAGTGAATACTTTCCAAATATCTGACTTGACTAGGTCCCAAAATTGCTGGAAAAAATATATAGGAAAGCCATCAGGGCCAGGGGCCTTATCACCTGGTAATAATTTAATGTTGTAGATTTCTTTTAACGAGAAGACTACTTCCAAAGTCTCAGGGTGCTGAATTTTTGTAGATATTAGTAGGTCCCAGTTTAATGCTGGAGTGAAACCTTTAGGCTTATTGAAAAGGGAATAAAAATAGTCCTCCACTTCCTTAGATATTATAGAGGGGGAAAAAGTGATGTCATCCTTAACCTTCAAGGTGTGGATAACATTTTTTCTCCTTCAACGTGTGACCATGTTGTTGAAGAAGGAAGTGTTCAAATTCCCTTCTTGAAGCCATTGAACTCTTGATTTTTGCTTCCAGTATACTTCTTGCTCGTAAAGCAGGGACTGATGTTCACTAAGAAGATCTTTTTTTAGAATCACTAGGGTATCATGGAGGTGGGAAAATTCTGCTAGAGAATCAATGAGCACAATTTGTAACTCAATGAATATTAATCTATTGTATCTTTTCTCTCTAACAGGTTTAATCCAACCTCTGATTTGCTTTTTAAGGAATTTCAGTCTGAAAGCAAATCGGACCACAGGGGGCAAGAAAGGCAAATATGTTGGGAAAGGAGCCAATAAGTTTCTATAAAGGGAACAAATCCCTCAAACAGAAGCCATGATTTATAAAATTTAAAAAGAATAGGACCCGAATCAGTGGGAATGGTGTTCAAAGAGATAGGAATATGGTCGAAGGCCACCATAGAATGGCCCATACAGTAAGAATTGGGGAATTTGTCAGCCCAATCAGTTGATAGAAGAAATCGATCAAGTTTTACCAAAGTGGGCTGCAACTGCATGTTGGACCAAGTATATTTAAAATTACTTGAGGAAATATCCACTAAAAGATTATCATTAATAAAGGCATTAAACAATTTCATATCATAAGGTATGCTGCTTCTATTAGAGTGTTCATGTGTATATCTGGTCAAATTAAAGTCTCCCCCAATGATCCAATTGGAGTTCGCCCTATTTCTAATGGAATGTAGTTCCTCTAGAAAGGTGATTTTAAGTCTTTGGTCGCAAGGTCCATACACACTAGTAAGCCACAAATCAAATGCATCAGAGTGGTTTCGGAAGTTTAAAGACAAACTGAAAGAGGCTGCAATAGTGTTAATCAGAATAATATCTCTATCAGCCCAACCAATTAAAATTCCCCCAGAAGCCCCGATCGAGGCGATAAAAGACCACTTATGGAGTATACCAGCTCCCAGGTATCGAAAAGTACTAAGAGAAAAATTCACTAACTTAGTCTCACAAATTATGAGGATATTGCATTTAGCAGTTCTCATTAAGTTATGAACGGCTCTCTTTTTTCCCATCGGAACCCAACCTTCTAATATTCTAGGCTGAGATAATCATAAATAATGGGGGATATAGAAAGAGAAGCCAGCTTCTCAACGAAGTTGGCACTATCCTGTAATTGGATGCAAGGAAGACCTTGATCTAATCTAACAGAATCAAGGAAGTGCTTAGCTTCTATAGAATTATGTAGGGAAATGCCCAATGTCTTACAGAAGCTAATAAATTGTTCATAAGAGTCCCAAATTAGTGCATCATGCAACAAAAAACTAGCAGTTGCATCAGATTGAGAAGCAGCAAAATCAGATTGAGATGAGGCAGAAATATCAAGTTGTAACTCAATATTCAAAGGAACAGAGTTAACAGATGAAGAATCACTTGTACTTGGAGCATGAACCGTGGTGAGAGGAAAGGGTTCAGCAACAATTTCGGAAGGACCAGTCAAGTCATCCTTCTCAAGGTTGTCGAAAACAGCAAGCACCTTTTTAAATTTTGCTGACGATAAATGCCTAGCTTTGATCTCAGCTGCCACGAAATTGGATGCATCAACTGTATCAGGGCTGGCCCTAGCAGAGAGAGGGAAATCAGGCTCCGGACCAGCAATTGGAATAGGAGTGGGCAAAAGATCCACAGAATTGACAGATGGGGGAATAGGAGGACTAATAGGTCTTTGTCCATACATTTTTACCACCCCTAGAGGTTTTATTTCCTTTGCCACCCCGCCATCCGCGGTTATTCTTAAAAGACTTTTGAACAGGATGGAGACCACTGGAACCAGAAGAGGAAGGGTGGGTCTTAGTAGGCCATGTGGGAAGAGAGCTTGGAGAGGGGTTGGAAAGGGAAGAGGTAGCAGGGCAAATGCAAAGAAACGACAATCAGATATATCTTTGCCAGGATGAACCCTAACATGAACCCTTGCATACCCAAAATGTTTGACAGAGTTCATAGATAAGCCCACTTACAACAGTTCAGCAAAGTTCTAGACCATATGGTGAAATAAATCGACATTCCAGAAATGATGAGGAATGCCTTCAAGCCTAAGCCACACCCTACTTCCTTCATTGTGTGAACAACATTGGAGTTGAGAGACCAGGGTACAAAGGAGGTCGAGATCATTGTACCTTCAAGCCCTACATCTTATTTGTTCCCCATTTTCTCAACTTCTCCAGCTTTGATATAAACAAACTGACAAACAAAAAACATTTTAGATTTCTTATTATTGAAAAGTATAAATATAAAGAAACGTAACACTTTTAACGAGACAAAGTATTACAATATATTAATAATCTATATACACTATATTTCAAAAATGTAAGTTGCATAAACTACAAAACTTGCTCAATTCGTTCTTATTAATCACCACTACTATACTAATAACATGGATACTTATTTCTATTCATAACCTTAGACTAATCATAAGCTTAGAACAGATGAAAGTATATATTTGCCGCATTCCAAGCCACCAAGTTGTTGGAAAATCTGGATTCTTGATGGCTTCCGTTGGAAGTCAACTTAAGAGGATTCTGATTTTACTTGTAGGTGGGCGGGCCGATGGTGGACTGGGTTATAGGCCCATCAACAATCAAAAGAACAATTTTGATGCTGACACCATTTGTTCGACCTATTATTTTGTTGGTCTGTGGGAGCACAATCAAGAATAGATTCACCTGTTGACAACCGATTTTTTATTGCAACTAAATTCCTCTTGTCTCTACGTTTGACGTGAAAAAAAGGGGTCTTATTGTTTCTAAAAGAAAACCATGAGCTTGGTAGGAAGCACGCTGATTTGCCACTAGTAGTTTGCATTTCTATTTGTTATCTGAGGTATCTAATTAGTATAATAAATCCCCCACGCTAGAAAAAGGGAACTTTCAAGGACCAAAGATAATTACCAGGAATCCCTTGGATTGGTGTATAAAGTCACTTCTTAAACTTGTGATTAATCCGTCATTGTACCAAAGATCTCCCTCACAGATGTGCATCATAAAACATCTAAATACACAGCTACCATAGCTGACACATGTTAAAATACAGGGAAAATGGGGCATATAGAATAATATCTAATTCTCCAGACTACGTCAAAACTGAAATTAGAATGCAAGAGAGTGGTAAAACACTATCACTTTTTTTGAATGAGGCCAATGTTGTTATTTTGTTATACATATTCTTAGAAACAATAGGAGAGCAATCCATTTTTTTATTTTTTTTAATACATATTTTTTAAAATTCACCTTGTAGATTAGATTATTATGTTATATAATATACGTACTTAAATTTTTATTACCATCTAATAAATCAAACCTCTTCATCTAGTGATCCTAAGATTTAGTAAGTATTAATAAATTTTAACCATTAAAATTAAATAACTTAATTAATGATAAAATATACTCCAAAAATTCAAAAATTTAACCATGTTGTAAACCATGAAACGGATTAAGACTACATATTTTGATTTCTAAATTTATTTTGATTTCTAAATTTTTTATGAAAAATACGAAGCCACAGCCACACTTTTGCCTTTTTGAGTAGCCATTTCTACTAGTGTATTAAGCAAAAGACATTTGGGTTAGTTACTCGTAAACTCATTCATCGATGTATAACATATCGACAAAAATAATAACATGGGGTTGCCAAGGCATCCACATTCGCCTCAAACGATAATAATAAATGCTGCTTTAGAAATGGAATTGTTGCTTGAAATACCACAAACATATACAATCGTATGTGTATGTATAGGGAGAGCATCATTGGCCAGCCATCCTACATGGCTTCGGATAGCAATCGAGCATAAGGAAAAGCAAGATAAAAAATCAAACTGGGCAACGAGACTTGAACATGAAGCATAAGCAGAATCCTTGACACCAAAGGGGCATAAATATCAAAAGGAAAAAGGGGCTCATGTATGCAGACTAAACATGGAGCAAGAAGTATGCAACCACTTTGCGAAGTGACAAAGCCTCTTTGTAGTCATGAAACGTTGGAACACCGTCCACATCTACGGGCATTAATCAAAAAAGGGAAAAAACGAGCAATACATAAAAAACACAACTGCTCAGAAAATCACTTATCACCCAAAGGGATACAAGATGTAAAACGTAAATTATACATTCTGTCCAATATTTATATATTAGTTAAAAATAAATATCAAAGGCAGCATACGAAACTGTTTCAGGAAACAATCTCTATGCATTACGGCTGTGTACATATTGACCATCCCTTGTATCGTGCAGTAATGGGAGCTTCGTGCATAGGGTTCGTCCTTTTGCTCAAGTAATGGAAAAGGAGGGATTCTAGCAAACTCTCACTAGTATCAATCAATGATAATACATGAGCTGCTGGGATGAAGCTAAACCCTGGTACCCACCGTTGTAGATAGCTTGACTTGCTCCAGCACCCATTCCCATTGCCTGTTTAAGTGCATGCTGTCCCTGTGCATGCATCAATGCTGGCCCAGAGCCCATCTTGCTCAGAGCAAGTTGGCGCTCATACTGCAGGATTTCTGCCGGGGAAAGGCCCGAGAATGGAAAAGCAGTAGGAGGAGGGAGTGGTGTTGAACTTGTTCCAGGTGGGGTGGGCTTATTGCCCCATGAGCACTGCACAGAAACATGACGGCATAAGGATGAAAAAAAATCAGAAGCATACTTCCAGGATACATCTATAAATATGGAAGCCATGTAGCTAAATGACAGGATCAAAAGATCAACCCAAAAAGACATTAAAAAATGCTTCAGAATCCACATGATCACATCAAAATCCAGATGGCTTGTACTTGTGCTATGTCAGACCTATTTTACAACAACCTAAACTAACCTAATGTTTGGACTCGGGTGTGGACTGCAAAGGAAACGATATGTGTCAATATTTGCACCATTGGCTACCAAAGGTTATTATTTCACCACAAGCATACCTTTACAGGTTTCCCATGAAGAATTCGAGCATTGCCAATCTGAATGGCCAGAGCAGCTTCAGAATGACTACTGTATCTCACAAAACCAAAACCTTTATCCCGTTGTATGCGGACCTCCTCAATAGCTCCAGCACCAAGGGAATGAAAATGGCGATGGAGATCAAGTTGTGTAACCTGGCATTTTGGATATGATTAATCAACAATACTTCATCATCACTCAAATAATACAAGAAAAAAACCCCACACGATGTGTAGGAAGATTTTTTTAAAAAATTACAAAAACATATACATATGTGATATTAAAAACTTTGTGGTATGGGGAAAACATTTAGCTCCTCATTGCTTTTAAAGGAAAAATGGAAAAAGGGATTCTACTCATTGCTTTTAGGCTATATCTTTTATTTCTTTCTACTAAACAAATAGTATATAGTAGACAATTAAGTTTATGAAGCTAAAAAGGGAAACAATTAAGAGACCATATGAATAAGAAACTAAAAAGTTAGTTATTCATTTGAATCAACAAAAGAAATATATAATTACAAATAAAATAGATAAGCCTTACATAATGAGACTAAAATTAAATGACTCCACATAAATGAAATGAATGGAACCACATAGTGAGATTGAAATTTAAATTGTTGTTGAAATAAGTTGGCCCCATGTAATGGAATTAAAGAATAAAATGAAGTCAAAAAAAGGATAAAAAGGAAAAAAAGAAATTCTACTCTCTTATTGCTTTTAGCTTATACCTCTTCTTTCTCTCTCCTAAACAAATAGTTATGGTCTTTAAATGCAGAAACAGGCTAATTTCACATTTCGCTGGGGAACATCTGCTAGTAAAAATTAGAATTTAAAAATAGCTGCTATAAGTTATAAAAATGTAGGGAAAACAGACCTCTGGAGCAAGGTTGCCAACATATACTGTTGTACATTGAGGATTGTTCTCTGGTCCAACTTCACTAAGAAACTCATGACCATCCTCTGCACAAGATTTTTCAAGTATGAATGAGCAACTACGATAAGAAAATGTAAACAGATTAAAGTCCAGTGGAATACAAAAAACAGAAGGTACAATACAAATAATAACAAAAGAATGATATCAATAAAAGTTGCACGTTTCAGTTATCGACTGAAATTGAATGTGTTTCAGGTCAGTAGAAAGATTATCAGGTGGCTAAAATAACATGGTTGAAATTTAACTTTGTTAAATCACCTTTTTTATTTGCTAAATCACTTTGAATGTCACAAAAATTAATCAAGTCAAAAGCCTATGCCTGTGAACTAGTACAAGTTAACCATGAATACTTACCAGTTGATTTATTAGTTAATTCCGCTACACTCTTGCCATCTAAGCTTTGTTTGTCCTCATTGCCTCCTGCACCTTTTGTTGCCCAGTTGCAACGTATCTGTCTACTTCCAAGCCATTTTCCTATATGGGGTAAACCAGTGTCATGATTCATGTCCAAGTAACACTAGAATGACTATTTTTTCTTACAAAGATATAGTTATGGAGTTGGAGTGTAGCTACAACAGCAATTACTGAAAACAGGAAAAAAAACAGAAAGTGGAAATGACTACATGACTTGTCACAGAGATTTAGCACTGTTACCTGTAAAGTCGTTAATGGCACTCTGGGCATCCTGTGAAAAAGTAATAACAGTAAAATAGATTGAAACAAATAAGACAAAAGGAAATGAATTAAACACAAAGAACAAACACATGGTGCATTTCACCTGGTGATTTCGGAAAGAAACAAACCCATAACCCCTTGAACGCCCAGTTTTCTGATCCCACATAACTCTTGCATCCCTGTGGAAACACATCAGCAACAATAACATTTGATGATTAAAAGAAGAGGCAAATAATAAATATTGATCTTAAAACACGTATAAAAAGCAATCAAAATTCAGTCGTGAAAAGAGAATAGAAATTGGTAAGATATACTAATCCAACAGAAACTAACAACATAGGAAATAGGAACTGACGAGCAACTAGAATAGACAGAAAAGCATGCAAATAAGGTTGCATCTGTGACTTCAGGGCTTAGGTCGCCAACGAATACATTGTAATGCCCTGCAGGTTATTAAATCCATTAGAAAAAGTGTGACTTTAATGAAAATTTACTTAATGTTCAAAAAAGTGTGCAACAAGGCTAACCAGATGTATCCTCCCTCTGACCACTAGCATACGCCCAATTAACTTTGATAGGCTGGCCAAACCTGCAATTTTAGTAAGCACAGGTATGAAAACATTATATGATTCACGAGCATGTATGGATAGCAAAAGCAGTATCTGAAGGCCGCTATTTAAAAAATAAAACTGAGCCCATCTTAAGTCTGTTACACATCTAAAATGGCACTTTTCAAGTTCACATTTCCTAACAAACAAATTTGAGCCTAAGTCTCACCAAATCTAATTGGCTTTAGCAAAAAGTAATTAGATGCAGATATTTCCTTATCTTAAAAATACAAAAACTAGCTTTGCAATAGCTTGTATAAGAATGTGGTAAGTGATAGTAACTAAACATTTACAGTACATTGATAAGTAACAGTACATAAGGTCTGACAGTACATTTACATGTTATTTTATAAACAAATCCAATGTTATTCAAACTTGGTACTAATTTAACAAGCTAATGGATATATGAAATCCAGATATTTATTGATGAACAGCAGATCCCAGCCAGCTGGAAATAGAATCAGGTGGAGACTCTCTGGAGAATCTTGTCCCGTATATCAGCACCCATGTGGGAGAAGAAAGCTTTAAAAAATGGAAATAGATTTACTTACAAATGTCTACCATTAAGAGTCAAAATAGCAAGCGCAGCTGATCTACGGTCAAAGTAATCAACAAAACCAAAGGATGACTGCATAAAAGCAAAATAAAAGTATTATAGAAAACAAATATAAAATAAAGCTGCAAAGTAGGAAGAATGGATGAAAGCATCAAACAACCTAATTTTTCTAAACAACCCAAATAAATATAGTCCAGAAGCATTCCAAAATCTTGATTGCTATATTTATAGCATGAAAAACATGCCATGAATAGAACCAAAATGCTAAAAAAATTTCATTTATTAACTGTTAAAAACCTATAAGCTCACATGAATGCCAGAAGAAATAGTGCATAAGGATTCCATTTTCTACTTCACATCAAAGACAAACAACAACACCATTATCACTTTTCTCGAAAAAAAGGTAACTGAAAACACAACGATTCCAAAGAATGAATCACAAACCTTCTCTTTCCTTATGAGCTTGCATCCTTCAAGAGGACCAGTACTCTGAAAAACCTCCTGAAGCAGTGCTTCTGTAACTTGTGTATGAATATTGCCTATGTACCTGCAATTACACAAAACAAAGAAGTAGTAAGCAAACTCTACAAACTGAAGTATACAAATCATTAAGCAACCAGGAAAAATATATAGTGTTTTTTGACAACTATTATTTATGATTTGGCAATTGGGAAAAAAAAAACCCTAGGTGACTTCACAAAAAACTTCGGCAAAGTGAGAAACAAAATAACAAGGTAAAGTAAAAGCATGGATGAAGCATGAGATAGTTGTTATATGAAAAGCAAAACAGCATACTAGACTACTAGTTACTAGGCCAATGGTGAAAATAACCAAATCAGGCATATGAAAGATAAAAACTGTAAACTGATTCCAACAAGAAAAAGGATGCATAAATGAAGAGAATTAGAGGATCAAGAAAAGTCCTACTGTCACTCACACGCTGCGGCATGAACTTGAATCAAAACCAGGGGGCAGATTTCCACTCGGCATCGGCTCTATCTGCAACAAAAAAAAAGACAAAGGGAAATGGGATAACAAGGATGAGAAAACAAGTATATCCGATGTGTTAGGATTCTACCCTTACGGCCAAAAAAGTCTAACGAAAACAGAAAGTCTATTTCTAGATATAGATAAAAATGACCATCCCAAATCTTCAGAACGACAAAGATCTCACTGTGAACAGTGAACTGCCTGCTATCCTAGGATACAGGAAAAAGGAAAATCTAATAGTTGGGACGGAAAAAGGTGTATGCTAAGATACGTAGAACTCAACACGAAGAGAACTAGCTCATCAAGAAAACTGCAATGCTCAGAGATCCAGAAATGACGGACTTGGTGCTCCTTATAAAACTGAGATGGTGAAATCTTGAACTCCGCGGAGAGGAGGAGAATTACGGTTAAAGACCAAATTTTGCAGAAGGGGAAGAAGAAGAGCAGCAGCCAAAGTGTTGCCACCCACCGGAGTACCGTCAAAGTTATGAACTTTTGCAGAAGAGTAAGAAGAAGAATAGCACCCAAACAATATAGTCACAATCACCCAATCTCTTCTAATGAAAATAATACTCAGAAAGCGAAATACTAAAGCAAGTAGCAAACTTTTTCATTTCTCTTTTTGATAAAGAGCACGCATATCAAACTTCCAATAGAAATTCTCAAATTCCCATCACTAGATCAAAAGCTACGCAACCAAAAGTACGATCAATCCAAATCACACGAGGTATCGAAAAAAAATCAGTCGATGAACAGAAAAGGGGGAAGAAGAGAAGGAAGTGCAAGCACCTGAGGAGCAGCAGCAGCAAGAAGACCAGGATGGGGGTAGAGTGACTGCTGCTGTTGCTGTTGCTGTTGCTGTTGCTGTTGCTGTTGCTGCTGCAGCATCAGTGCTTGCTGCATCAGAGCCTGTTGCTTCGACCTTTGCTGCTGCTGCTGCTGCTGCTGCATCTTCCTCCTTCCGAGATCTTCCCAAAACTACTGGATAAATTATGGTCGGGTTGATCGAAGTAGCAGAAAAAGCTAGGGTTTATGGTAAAAGAAGAAGAAGAAAAAACCTCGAATTCGAGGGAAAGAAGAAAAAAAGAGAAGAAAAACGGGAGAGGAGACGAGTGAATGGAGTTGCCTCGGAGGAGGAAGAGGATTGGTCTGGAGAGAGAATTTATCAAAAAAAAAAAAAAAAAAAGGTGTGTGTGGAGAGAGAGAGAGAGAGACAGAGAGGAGAGAGGGGAAAACCGGGGGCTACCGCCTACTGGCCTAGTCCAGTTGTATTAATACAAAATATTACTATTATTAATTAACATTATTGTATTTTAAAGTAAAAATGGATGTGTTGATATTTTTTTACTGGGTTTTTAAATGTTAATGGTATCTTAAAGTGATTTTTCAGATACGCTCGACTTAAAGGAAAAAAGAAATGCAGCATTAAGGTCTGTCCACAGCTCGCTCAAGTCTAGTGCATTTCTAGAAGCACAAAACTGTATAGAATTGCTAATATAACTGATTTCAAAAAAAAAAAAACTGTATAGAATTGCACCTATATGTACAAGACAAAATAAAGCTCCCTTTTTTAGTGACAAACTTTTTGAAACATTCTTAGGTGCAATCTTGCGAACCTATGAATTTGGCATGTTGGAGAAGGCGTGAGTTTTAATCTGTAAGGCAGTAACCACATTTAACTAGCGTTTCTTGTTAAGCAAATGTCAACATTTGGTCCAAGGGTCAGATTTGAATGCGTGATAAGGTCTGCAAGTGGGTGATCTACCTGTTGCAAAGACATATAGATTTGATTAGACATGGAAACCGGATCGGACCAGTCGGACCCACCGCAGCAGACCTTAGACCCGACATGGGTCCACGGCCCGGTGGCCATTTCCCGCGCTGTGCGCGGGCC